>PXOD01000969.1:0-12989 GCA_003012165.1 Paramyrothecium roridum
CCCGCCGGGGGGGGGGGGGGGGGCGGAGGGGGCCAGGAGCCTTGATGACGGGCTATGCATCCCTATGCGCGCAGGCGCATGCAATCCACAACCATCGTGGCATATCTGAGTCGCTCTTGGGCATCAGGAGCGGCCTGGTTGGCTGTTTGACCTGATGCGAGCCAATATCGCGCCGTGCTCACAGCTAAACCAAGCAGAAGTAGCTCGTTCAGGTGACTCGGCAAGCGTAGTGCGGTGGAAGACGGATGTCCAATTTTACGTTCCATCTATCTACAACAAAGGCAGACCGTAGTTGGCAGCTCCTCATTGGCTGGGCTGGGATGTGCCCTCTTGCTTAGGAGCATTTGGTGTCTGACTAGATCTCGAGCTGCCGAAACGGTGCTTCGTATCTGCTCCGTCTGTAATGTTTGTGATGATGATCTTCTCGCCTAGCTTGACAAGACTGACATCATCGAGGGCCATGTAGATCCAGACGATCCTGACTTTTGCTGACTACGAAACCTGCGATGCCGGCACTGTAGCGAAAGGGGGAGAAAAATTGAACGAACGGCTTGTGAGGCCAGTGGGCACGAACCAGGGGTGACGTGAAGAAAATAGGACGGGTGGAGGGCCGGATGGAGGAGGGATCAGAGTGTCCGTAGAGAATTCTCGCCAGGGGTTCACACCAAATGCACGCTCTGCGTGGCATTGATGTTTCAACTCTGCCCCCAAGACAGATGGTGCTGGAGACCTCACAGCCTCTGTTTGGTCCGGCAGGCCGCTGCGCTGCAGGCTCGCTGGCAGGCTCGGTACCCTCTGCGCCGCGCAGGCTGGCCTCTGCGACCAAGTACTTCGAAACCTTTTTATGGCTGCACAGGGGCTCCTCCGAGCCAATCGGCGCTAATGCTAACGCCCAGCAGCCCAAGATCCCTCGCTGCGCCTGCAACGCCGCCCCTGGCCCATGCTCTTTTGGCCCTCTGGAGGGGTGCTGGGGCCACTTTGGTTCTCGTGCTTTGCCTGTACCTAAAAACGTCCCATCCCTTTCTCCCCTCCCACTCGCACTCCCACTCCCATCTCCTCCGGGGGGAAACTGTTTCTTTCTGATCCTGCACTCTCGACCGTGCAGAGCCGGATGCTGTTTGGCTACTCGCAGCCGACTGCCTGCAACACAACGAAGCCGCGGCGGCCATGGTCGAATCATAATAGTACGTGAGAAGAAGACGCAGAAGTAGCAGCAGCAGCAACACCACCACCAGTAACCACCATCACCACAACGGAGGAGTTCCCATCGAAATCGTCCAAGACATTCGCGGCCAGTCTCACCACTCCTGGGGTCCGACCCCTCCGCTGCACATCCTATCATCACCCACGAATCGGCTCGACAACGCCGAACTGTTAATACAGTATCACGGCGATAACGCAAATAATCCCTGGAATTATCACCCTACGGTGAATTCAATATACTAGCCATGGCCATGTTGGCTTCCAAATCGCCATTCCCGCCCGCCATGGGCGGGTCCGCTCTCAGCCCCAACGCTCCTCAGTCTGCGATTTCCACCCAGAAGAGGGCGCCTACGATGCCCCAATCCGCTCAAAGCTTCTCAAGCCCAACGGAGTCGGACTTTTCTGAATCAGACAACCCCGATTCCGTCAAGAACTGGGATGAGGACAAGGTCTGCGAGTATCTCCGGAGCTTGAAATGCGGTGAATACGAAAAGTTGTTTCGCAAGAATCATATTAATGGCGAGAACTTGTTGGAAATGGACAAGGAGGTCCTTAAGGAGATGGGCATAGAAAAGGTCGGCGACCGTGTGCGCCTCTTCCTAGGCATTAAGAAGCTGCGGACGAAGGCCTATGCCAACCAGAAGAAGCGCAATAGGGTGAGCCGATCCTCTGTCTCTTTCAAAGGCCGCGAAACTAACCATGACAAATACAGGACTCGTTTGGCGGGTTGGATATCCAGTACATGCCTTCTTCTGGTGGATCCCCAAGACCCTCCAACTCGCGGCTGATGCCGACCCCAACGACCAACAAGCGTTACTCGAGACAGATCGATCTGTCCGCTTTGGCGGACACTGTCAAGTCGAATTCACGGCCTTCGTCTCCCCTACAAATCCCCGACCTACGACATCCTGGCCGACAGCAACGCTATCCTGCTGGCTACGGGACTGGTGCTGGCCCTACCTCAGCACCTCGACTACCGGGTGCCGAGGCGTCCGCCAGTCGTCTGGTAACTACCCATACCAGGAACAACTCCAGTATGGACGGTTCGCTGATGGCTGCCTTACCACAGGGTCAGGATGTTATCCGTGTCATTTCGACAGGCGGCGTGACCAAAGTGGTCAAGATCGCCAACTGCAACACCTGCGAAGAGGTCATGCGGGTGACGCTCCGCAAGTTTGCCCTGCGCGAGGACCATGAGCGTAATTACTGCTTCTGGGTTTTGGCTGGAATCGACCCGGACCCCTCCCAATGTCGTCGTCTGGGCGACACTGAACTGTGGCGCATTATCAAGGATCAACGTCGACCGGAGCGCAACCGCTTGATCCTCAGGAGAGTACCTGCTGCTGAACCTGGCCAAGCCGAGTTGGAGCGGGCTGCGGCCATTGCTCTCGAAGAAGAGCAACAGAAGCACGCCCGTGCTATTGAGACTGTCGACAAGAGAAGCCAACTCAAGGTACAGAAAGTACTCGGAGAGAACTGGAACGACCAGCTTCAGTCTCCTCTGTCTCCAGTCACCTACCACGACCGCGAGAGAAATGTGTCAAATGCCGCCGCCGACCTGGAGCGCCCGCCATCGGGTGATTTGAGAATGCCCCATGGTCGCAAGGCCGGCCTCCGTCAGTTTGGAGGATTGCGACCGCCTAGTGAGCTGATCGCTTCCGATTTGACATCCTATTTCCCGGATCACCCTCGAGAGGACATCGATCGCACTGCCCGCATGTCGATGCGAAGATCTACTCGCTTGAGCAAAATCAATAGTCGACTCAGCGTTGCCAGCAATCTCAGCTTTGCGTCCAGCGTCCAAGACGCGCCCCCGATTCCGACCATTGCTGATTCTTGGCTGCACGGCAACACCCACGTTGCCAAGATCCGCTCCCGTGATTCCCACGGCCGTATTCCTACAATTTACAACCGGGACTCGATCGCATCATCGATGCTTGATACCTTGCAAGAGGAGTCAACTATGGAGCCCAACCGAAAATCTTATGTGTCTTTCAGCGAGAGCACATCGGATACGGCAGCTGTTAGTGTTACGGATCCAGATGGAAACACAACCGGCACAAGCTACTTCGAGGGTGATTCATCAACCGGTTCTGGTTCATTCCAGGAACTTAAGCAGGCCCTGAGTGACGACGGCGATGAATTTGATGAGGAACTTCAAAGCTTCCTATCTGGTGAATCATGGGATGACAACAAGTGGATGAAGGGCGCGCTCATTGGGCAGGGCTCATTTGGTTCAGTCTACCTCGCCCTCCACGCCGTCACTGGCGAGCTGCTCGCTGTCAAACAAGTTGAGACGCCTTCCCCCGGCGCCAACAGTCAAAGTGATACCCGGAAGAAGAGCATGATTGAGGCGCTTAAGCGCGAGATTAGCCTGCTTCGCGACTTGCGGCACCCCAACATCGTACAGTACCTTGGCTGCAGCTCTTCGGCCGATTATCTCAACATTTTCCTGGAATATGTCCCCGGTGGCTCTGTACAAACCATGCTTAACTCTTATGGCGCCCTTCCTGAGCCGCTGGTGCGCAGTTTTGTGCGTCAGATCCTGACGGGTCTATCCTACCTGCACAATCGCGACATCATTCACCGAGATATCAAGGGCGCCAACATTCTTGTAGACAACAAGGGCACAATCAAAATTTCTGATTTTGGTATTTCCAAGAAGCTGGAAGCCTCTAACATACTTAATGGAGCGAACAACAACAAGCATCGTCCATCGTTGCAAGGTTCCGTCTTCTGGATGGCACCTGAAGTTGTCAAGCAGACCTCCTACACACGCAAGGCCGACATCTGGTCGTTGGGATGTTTGGTAGTGGAGATGATGACTGGCACGCATCCTTTCCCCGATTGCAGCCAGCTGCAGGCCATTTTCAAGATTGGCGGAGGCAAAGCTGCTCCCACCATCCCCGAGCATGCGAGCGAAGAGGCGAAGCAGTTCCTGGCCCAGACCTTCGAGATCGATCACAACCTTCGACCCAGCGCGGATGACCTGATGCTCAGCTCATTCTTGGCCCACATAACATAGAGCCCCAGGATTGATGGCTAGGATCTATTTCCTGGCTTTTGCAAAGGTGGCGCCGCACTTAGAGGTCATAATATACCATGGCATTTTATGCTCGATCAGATTCGAGCAATTTGGAGACTGTACCAGGATGAATTCGGCAATGCAGAGACTTCTGGACATACATGAGTGTTAGTATTGTACTATAAGAGCAAAGATGAATGACTTGACGAATTTGCATCGCCCAGGCGGCTTGGAATAATATACATGAATTTAAATCCCAAATTTCTGACACCATTAAGCAGTTTTAGGACACGTCTCGTATTCTCGTTTGCTTTGCAATGTAACACATGTGACGGAAGAAATTTTTTGAGTTCATGCAGTGCGAAGGGCAATGAGACTCGCAACTCGTGTATGCCTACTTGGGTTGCACGAAGGCGGGGGCTAAAGCAGGCGGACGGAGTTGTGGCTCGAAAGCAACCTAGGGGTTACGGGTGTTGATCAGGCAGCAGCAGCTTTCCTTGGTTCATCTATCGTCTCGACGGACAACAGAAGTTCCAGCCGTCTTACTCCGAGCCTCAAAAATTACAGATACCCTGAGGGTGACTACAAGCCGTGGACGAGTCAACAAGAAGTGATCATCGAGTGCCGTAGCAACCAGACTTCATCGTACGGCCGGAAAGAACAATCACATTGTCCAGCAGCGCGACTCGTTCCGAAAATTATGAGCTGCGCTCTTCCAAGACCGACCACACCCATGGACTCACAAGGGGCCAGCAACCCGTTCCAAAGTAGCGTCATGACGCTTACCAATGAAACGCGGAATCAGGTGGTCTATTTCGCATACGGTTCGAACCTCTCCACGGCGCAAATGCGGCACCGCTGTCCGTATGCAACGGCGATAGGGCTTGGCTATTTGGTAGGCTGGCGATGGATCATCAACGAAAGAGGCTTTGCAAACATCGTCCAGCTGCCGGGTGGCGACACGGCACCGGCCATGCCAGCTTCAGTGCAACCGAGTGGCGAGGCCGTCGACGAGGATGGCGTCTACGGCCTGCTCTACCTGCTTCCGCAACAAGATGAGGCGCGCTTGGATGAGTACGAGGGCGTGCCGTGGGCGTATCAGAAGTTCCAGACGGATCTGCAGTGGGTGCGAGGCGACGACGGTCGGGAGAGGAACGAGACGTTGCGCGTGCTCATGTACGTCGACGAGGAGAGGGTTGTCCCCGATGCGCCTCGGGACGAGTATGTCGTTAGGATGGAGAGAGGCATACAGGACGCAGTCGAGAATTGGGGAATGAGTGAGGAGTACGCAAATAGAACAATGAGGAGGTTTTGGGGCTATTAAAGGGTGCTGCTGAGGGACAAATGACAAAGCAAAAAGGCGGGCAGATGTATGAGCAGCCGGGATTTTGGTGTGTAAGAGGGGCCTGTTCGAGGCCGCCCTCCCCCCAGCTGACGATGCCTCAATCAATAGGCGGCGGGTAGGGGGGGGGGGGCAAGATGATGCCGCTGCTGATGAAGATCAAGCTATGCCGCAAGATGCCGCAGATGCGTTTGCTCTCTCGATTGGTTCGCCCCATAGTGTCAGCAAAACGCTTATGCGGTTCAGATCTCCTTGAAGTATGCCAATGGCCAGCACTTACGCCATTGCCGTCACCAGGCAGTTATTCACGGTGCGTGTGGTTGATTAGCTCCGGTGAGGCCGTGAGTCTAAGCGGGGGACAATGTGAGAGGGGGTTCATAGCCCAAGGAACCTGGGCCAATGTCCGCCTACCTTACGACCATGCATGTCCTCAGCTGACCGCTTCATGATAACCTTTGGACTCGGGGCGGGCCTGATAGTGTGAGATGGCCGTCAAAGTAATAGAGGTTGAATTAAAGAAAACAAACCCGGCAAATTCAGTCCTATGGCTGGCACATTGGCTATGACATGATGGTGATTGGTGTTATCGGATTTTTCTGACCGGGGGTCGAGAAAATGACATAGAACGAAGGTCACAATGCCAAACCGCGAATGTACCAGTTTCTCCCTCAACAAGGAAGCCGAAACCATGGGTTGGGGGAACTTGCATTCAGCTATTGCCATGCAGTGCCTCTGACACCGGCATCGTTCTGAATCAAAAGGAATTAACCACCGATGAGTGGCTTGCCAACCCCCCACCTCAACTTGGCGGCTTGTCTCAGGTACAGCCCGAATGATGGAAACTTCACAGAGCGCACCACGATACAGGAACTAACTTGGTATGGCAGGGCCAATTGGGGGCACGGCACTCCGCGCTCAAGTCCCGTGGATGGAAACAAGACACGAGGACAGGGTTGTACGGGGTTTCCACCCTAGGCTTCAGGCGAGGTTTAGGCTGGCCTTGGAGTTAGGATGCTGACTGCAGCGTCCTAAGTCCGCACCCATCAGGTCAAAAGTACGACCGTTGGTGTCTACAGTACGAGCCGCTTCGGAGGGCTCCGGGTGTCGGTCGTGTCTCGGCAAGATGCAGGAAGGAAAGCATCTTCAAAACCGAACCAAGGCACATCTTTGGGAGGTTATGTTGGAGGGTATGGGGATGTGCCACATCAACGTTGAGCAATGAGCGGCCATCCCAAGTAACGGACCCCGGGATCGTCCTCTTAGTCAGAGCTAGCTGCTTCTGCGACGGCACAATAGTTTCACGGCTCAACAGTCCACAAGATGATTTGAGGCCCTGTGGAATTACGCCGCGGGACATGGCCCGCTAGGCGGAGGTTGGCGGGAACCCCACATCTTGAAGCATTGGCTGGTGCTCTGTAATGGTGGAGGAGTTGCCAATAATCCCAATTCGGCGATTTACTTTCCTCATTCTCACCAAGCACGAGCAATTGCTTCAGGGGTTGTAGGGCTGGAAGGATTTCGTAGCCGAGAGACGTGGTGAAATGCCGCCTCGAAAGTGATTAGTATTCTTGAATGTGGCTTCGTGGATTGCTCAGCGGTTGTCTTCTTGATTTCTAAATGCACGACTCCTACCAATGCATCGGTAAGCAGAACGAAAGTTTTTTCTTTTTGCTTCTTGACGCATTTGGCCCTACCATCCATTGCTTGCTTTCTTTTTCCTCGAAGATCCTCGGAGGAATTCGTCCGAAATTTGAGCCCTGCCTTTGAGGAGATGGTGGAAGAGGGGCAAAATACGTGGAGCCCCTTCAAATGAAAGCACCCCGGCAAGCTACGTTCCCCGGCTTCGCGCGACGAAGCTTGATTGCGGAGACGGTCACAGACCGGAACCCGAGGTGGATGGCAGGCAGGTAGAAGCGAATCTAGGCAACGATCGTTGATCGCAATACGGGCCGTGAAACTGTTCCTACCCGCGTAGCCTATCGATGACAGAACCAAGCCATTCTGTGTTGTAGATGTCCGAACTGACCGAAAGCTTGGAACCTGGGCCCGTATCCGGGTGAGTCCACAATGCTTCCTCATCGTCTTGCAATGTGCCGGCCACACCGGCTTCGATGCGCGGCGCATCGCTGCCGTCAGTGCCGTTTGCTGTGTCTCAAAGTCCCGCAGGTGGACGCACCATGTGATGATCGGTATTCGGTTTTCGCAGTGGTGAGCCTGACTTTTGGCACCCCCCCCTGCCTGCTTGGGAATGGGGACCCTTCTTTCAGGAGCCGATTCGTCGAACAAGGGTGGGTGGGTGACGTAGCTTGGGATCATTCAGCTCGCGCGCAGGGTGCTTTTCGCTTCGCCAAAAGTATTTGAGATACTGTTGGTGGAGGGCAAGCATCGCAGAGGTGGAGAAGCGACGAAAAAGCAAAGAGAGCCATCACAAGAATAGGCGCGGACCTGAGCGATGCAATGCGGTGTCTTAGGTTTGTCCCATCTGATAAGGCGGAGGAGCAAGCGTGGAGTGGATATGGCTTGCTTGCTTGCTTGCTTGGGGGAGAGGGGCGCCTGGCTATATTTAGCAACGCCAGTTCTCGAAATATGGTGGAGATTACCTAAAGTTTGTGTAAGTCGCGGCATCCCAAGCCTTGCAGGGCCACGAGGCAGCCTCGACGCCGCCAACCTCCACCATCTCACCTCCCTCACGCATCCCCGAATCTCAATGTGGCCCCACGCCACCACCACCTACCCTCGTCGATGCGCTTGGATCATGCACGCTCATGCATACCGTCCATGATGGTTGCTTCTCGACTCTGTTTCCTCCGCCTTTTCCAGTGCGGCCGAGCCTCGAGGCCTTAACCTGAGCTTCAAGCCAACGGCGGGCAGTTCGATGATGCTGCACTGCACTGCACTGCACGCTCCGCGCCTATCCTCCGCTCCCTTACACCGACGATTTCATTGCGTCGCTGCCACCATGACTGCAGCGAAATGTCGTGAGGCGTTCCTCTGGCTGCGATAGCCCGTCCGTTCGTCCATCTCGTTAGACGCACCCCATCTTGGCAGTGCGGAACACACTTTTGTGTCTCTGGGCGATCACTCGCCGCTCACCCCAACCTTGGGGATAGGGTTAATGGTTCCATCTCAGTCTCCTAGCGGTCACCGACTAGTCTGGGGGATGAGTCGGCCCTTCCGCAATGCCCCTGTCCACGCAGCCGTTAACATGCGCTCAATCTCTTCGCGGGATGGCGGCTTTCATGATAGTACCGCACGCTAACCGTGCTGTGAGCGAGGCTGTGACCGGTTTGCCAGAGCCCACTTGGCGACTTCAGCCGTCGGTACAACGAGCTACGACCGGACCCGCTCTACCGGCGAGGTTGCCGAGCTCCTCACCCCTGCCCCCAATCCTTCAGGTTCACGAGAGCAGCGTATCCTTCGCGCGCTCTAAAGAATAGCCAACAATCGAGCGTTTAGAGGGCGTATGAAGTGGCTTCATCGTGAGAGGCCTGGGAAAATACGAATGCCGTTCTATGCCTGTTGTCGGATATGTCTTCCTGGAAACCCGTCCCGAATCCACTCGTGAGCGGATAAAGGCCAACATACTAGGGCCTCAAGGCCTCAAAACGAAGCTGGCCTTGTTTCGCATCATGGACGTGCCTCTGGCTCAATCAAACAATCTCTCATGAATCTGATTGGCCATGAATATCGCGGTATAGGGTCTCGCTATTTTCGATGAGCCTCGTGCCTTACAGGGCACTTGACAAGCGTCAACCCCTGAGCTGTGTCGCAGGCCTGCGCTGCAGCAGTGTGGCAGATCTACGTTTCCTTCAGTCGGAGCATGTGCACTCCACCTTTGTGTTACGAGAATTAATGTAGACTAGATCTGTTCCATACGAACAACCCCGGCTATAGAACCCCCAAGCAAAGCTCGCCGCCATATGCGAGCAGCCCTTGCCAAGGAGATTTGGACCCCAAGCTTCTAGAACCGCGTCCCATTTCAAGAAGCCTGCTTCGTATTTCCCAATCAATATATGTAACGACTAACCGGTTTCTAAATGCACGCCAATCAGGAAATAGACCCTACGTCTAAGATGATCAATCCATCCAGGACGGATGCCCTGTATTGTTTGCCGCAATCATATGTAGCGGACAAGCCGGATTTCCTTGTTCGCTTGGGTTTATTACTCACACCGGCCTCTTTTATTGCTTTTTACGATGGAAAAAGTACGAATTCTTGCACACATTCAGCACGCGAACTCTAGGACGGGTGAATGGGCATGTTTGATTCCAGTTCTAACACTGGAGCCTCATGGAAGATAGCAAGCTAATTCTTTCAGAGCTTAGGTTGACAACCCCTGATCCTGGATCGTCGGGCCTGGCGGCCGCCTCTACATCTCGTTGACCCCTCCCACCCGACTATGGGCCACTTCAAGACCTTGGTGCAAACCGCGCTTATACGAGCCCGTCACCTCTCGGGAGATGGGGACAAAAACAACCTACGACTGACTGCTTCTTTCATGGCGTCATTAAAGAGAACTTGCCAGCTGATGTCAGCAGTGCGGCCAAACCAGAACTGCGGCTGCAGAGGGGGTGTGCGTTGGCTGCAGGCAGGGTAGCGATTAATAACCATGACTATCTAGTAGCACTGACTGGTCTTGCAGATACACCATCTCAAGTGGGTAAGCGCCTCTGCAGTTGTCAAGGGCGCTCTGGGCAGGCGGAGAGTCCATCGGTTTGCAATTCCGTAGGGATGGCGGGTTTCTAGTGGTCCAAATTTGCACTTTACCATGTGCATGGCCATGCTATGCTGTGTCCGAATGTGGTAAGTACGACATTTCGGGGATGGTGTCCTGCTCCGACACTTGCACCCTCTCTAACCGACCGACATGCTACCACTTCATCGGTGGCCGCAGGTCGGCTCACCCCTGCTCCCTGGCGACCCTTGTTCGTCTCTGCATTCTACCCGTTGAAGGGCTGGCAGCGAAGCCGGTGGGCACCAAATACTCCTATGCATGATGTTTCTCAGCCTTGTAGAGACCAATGTTGCAGACCTGCCGTTCGCCCGCTCCTCGTCAGGCGCGGGTATTAATATAATACCTGGCCCCCCCAACTTTACTCCTCTTGGCCACCAGGAACAAGTATCATCAGCCTTACTTGGAGTTTGCTGTTAGGCGAATGAAGAACTTGTCTCGTCCTTGACATTGCCCTACCATCCATTCACCACCACCTTCTTAGCCAAGCCTCACACCATCGTCAACCAGCCAGTGCGGCCGTTCACCCTCCAAAACATTCAAAGAAAGAGTGTGACGATTTGCCTCATGGATCACTTCAACTCCACTGTCCATAATGGGACACTTGTATCAACGCGAAGAGGACTTCATGTGTCTAAGACGAAGCACCAGGGCACTCGCTTCGTAAACACCTTTGCTGCGCCGTCTCCCCCCTCGCCACCAGCATCGAGAAAGCACAGCAGTGCTTCTCCGAAACCCAACGAGACAAAACTGCAGGAACGAAAGTTTAGATTCGTTTCTAAGCCTGGGGAGAAAACCAAAATGACCAAGCGAGGGCGACCTCGAACAGCGACCTCGACACGAACCTCGACACCTTACAGCAGCTCGGAAAGCGGCGAAGATGTCTTCAGCTTCCAAGGGAAATTCTACCCGACTGCTCCCAGCTTAGCAGGGAGCAGTGAGGGTACCTTCGACTCTATACCGGCAACACTCAATGTCCCCGAGCAATGGAAGGACTACAACTCAACTTCGGACTTTAGCGAGATGCCTCAGGATCTTGGTAATCTGTACCTGGAACAAGCACCATATCACCACGCAGGGCAAGACGACCTGAGCAATTACAGTACTATTCAGGAGCCGAGCCTATTTCCCAGGAGCGAAGATGATGTCGTTGCTGTCGAGAGCGATTCAATGATTGGGGCTCTAGTCCACTCGATCAGGATGGGTGACGGTTCATTTGACTATCTGAGATATTATATCGATAAGTCCTGCGGAACCATCGACCACCGTCTTCGCGTCGAAAGTCGTGCAAGCGATGGAGCCATGCTAGAGGCTATCGCAGCCATGGCATCTGCCTGTGTAAGTAGGCCATCAAATGCAGCACGCCAGACCGCACACTAATTTTGATATCTCAATAGTTGAAGGCAGGCCGTTATGACCACTGGCACGTCCATATGAAAGGTCTGCGCTACATCATCGCCCAAAACGGAGGCATGAAAGTTGAATGGGGTCATGTACTGAATGACATTCGCAAGTAAGCTAGAGATTCCCAAGAACACCCGTCGGGGCATGTGCTAATGGGCATGATCAACTCTAGGATCGACGTCAAAGGTGCCGCGTACACAGGCTCTGTTCCTTATCTCGAGTCGACACGATTCTTTCCCCCAATTTCCGACATGCTGCCCGCCGACTTACGGGCTCAGTATGCCTTTAGGGTGCATCAACTCTTTCAAGTCTGCGGAATTGCCCAGATCAACATCGACTCCGTCCGAGCCCTCGTATTCTTTGCGCAAGCGCTCAAGTTGTCTCGCCGTGTCCCTACCAACACGTTTCTGCTGGAATCTCCGGGGTACATCGAAGAATATACGAGAATCGAATATATGCTTATTCGATATCCTGGGCCATTGCGCGACGAGACTCTGCCCACAGGAAATTTCTTCTTGGACAGATACTCTTCGTTGCATGAACCTGATTTTGCCGACGATATGCTTCGCCAAACACCAACGCCTTGTATCTATGAGGATCATATTCCTCAGTGTAACGCGGTGCCAGTAGCCTCAGGAAACCTACTCGACCCTATCCTCCGCATTGGCGCCATTCTATACATGGAAGAACTACTTTCTGAGCCTCGAACGGCGACATCTTACAATGTTCTTCTTGCCATGCTCTCTCACCAACTTCAAATCATCACGATGCGTTTCCACGAGCGCGGGGCGTTTCAACAAAACACAGGCCTTGTCCTAGATGGGTTACCACACGACGATGTGTTGCGACCGCTTCTCATATGGGCAGCCATGGTGGTGTTTTCAATTGCTCAAGTAGCGGACGCTGAGACCGGATTTTGCCTGCAACCAATTGATATGCGGCCGTACCTGGAGTGCGTTGCACTACTGGTTGGTACCCGGCCGGAGGACGTCGATGCCCTTGCAGACTGCGATTTCGAGTTATGCAAGTTGCTGCCTGTTCAAGAGCTTGGTGCTACGACATGGGATGACCGAACGATATTGAAGCGTATGCTTGCGGATTATGAGTCGAGGCATTTCATGAGTCGCCAAAGCCTTGGACATTATCTCTGATGGTGGTAACTTGCCATGATTGAATGGCCTCTATTGTCTAATTTCTTCTTCTTCTTCTTCTTCTTCTTCTTCTTCTTCTTCTTCTTCTTCTTCTTCTTCTTCTTCTTCTTCTTCTTCTTCTTCTTCTTCTT
>PXOD01000970.1:0-22918 GCA_003012165.1 Paramyrothecium roridum
CCCCCTAAGGTACTCCTCCTCCCCCACTTGCCTCCCCTGCCTCCATGCCCTGTTCGATAAGGACGTCAGGGTATGTTCCACGTTGCCGCCCCTCAACTAACACCAAGTCCTTGAAAGCAGACCACCGCCTTTACCTGGACGCACCACGCTCTGGATAGCGACAGTTGGCGGCTCAGCACGACCGCCTCCCCCCCCCCCGCCGCCAATTTGACGTGCCTCCTTCTACTCCGCTCCGAGAGAACGCCCAGGAGGACGATGTACTGAGATTGATTTCTCCGTCGCATCTGCGTTACTGACCGCTCTGTCGGTACGGCTGCATTCGAGATCTTCAAGCCAGCCTGGGTCCTTTTTTCCCTCTTCTTTAATGTCTGCAATTGCTTATTCGCTTTCCTGCACATAACCAAAGTGTTGATATTTCGAACCGCTTCCGGACCCTTGCATTTTTCTATCGCCTCTGATGAACGGCATTGTGGGTACGGCGCCTCAAGGCGCCATGTACGTGCGCGCCCTGTACGATTACGAAGCCGACGACAGAACGAGCTTGAGTTTCCACGAGGGCGATGTGATCCAGGTCATTACACAGTTGGAAAGCGGTTGGTGGGACGGAGTCATCAACGGCGTTCGCGGCTGGTTTCCTAGCAACTACTGCCAAATCATTACAAGCCCCGATGAGCTGCCAGATCCCCTGCCGAATGGCCAACTGGAACAAGTGGAGGACGACGTGGAAGAGGCCGAGGTCTACGAGGAAGTGTATGATCAAGACGAGGAAGAGGAAGCCGAGGGGCCCAACGGCTTACCCCTCGAAAGCGCAGACACGGGTGATAGATCTCGCGCTGATTTTTGGATCCCCCAAGCCACGCCAGACGGCCGTCTCTTCTACTACAACATGATGACAGGTGACCGAAGCATGGAGTTGCCTCTTGAATCGCCTGTTTCAGCCGCGGAGTCTGGTCCTCGAGACCGTCTAAACGTATTGATACCCGACAGGACGCGACCACCTCCAGAAATGATGGCTAGGGGTTTAACTCAGGACGAAGACGAGGATTCCGCTACATCTGCGTCAGAAGCCGAAGGCGAATCGCTCATGTTCCCTCCTAGGCGGCTTGTTGTGAGTGAATTCCATGCTTTTGCACAAACCTACTTACTGACCACGTCCTTAGCAAACGCGGAATAGAGCCTCGTCCGTGGGTTTGCTTTCTCCCTCAGCATCAATGGATTCAATCAACGGAGTGTCCCCGATAGGCAGGCCGAGAAACGATACACTGAACCTCCCTGCCGGCCAGACGCCAAATATTGCCTCTGCAACGTCCTTCACCAGCACTACATACAACCTTCCAACCACTGCCACCGTACCTCGGTCGTTCTTTGACGATGGCTCTACCCCGCCCCTGACCTGGGGTCTTCTTGTCTCAAACATGAAGCGCGCGATTGACCGGTATCGTGAGGCCATCACAAGCAACAGCCGCTCTGATTATGTCGCAAGAGCTGAGGACATTTCCGACCACTTGCGCCTGCTTTTGGCTGCTGGGTCCGGAACTACAGACAACCACTCAGGGCAACCGTCTATTATCTCAAGTAACAAAGCTCTCTACCCGCATTTCCGAGACATGATGTCCAAATTCTCCAAGCTCGTCATTTCCTCCCACATCGCCGCTGCTGACTGGCCGAATGCCGAGTCCGTCCAGAAGTGTCTCCAAGAAGCAGAAGGAGTTTTGCTCGGTGTCTTTAGCTACGTCGAGGTCGCCAGGCAACAAAGGGGAGAGGAGATTCCACGCCTCTTTCCCGGCTTCGTCATTGGCAGCACATCTGGCGGTAGTTGGCAGAACAATGGCTTGGGAGTACACGACCCCATCACGTCGAATTTTCTCGAAGATGACGAAGGTGTGGTAGAGCCCACAGCCATTTTGGATGGAAAGCTGCTGGAGAGATTGGATGAACAAAAGCGCATGCTTGTATCCAGCATACGGGAGCTTGACAAGAGCCTTGCCGCCACGGACAAGATTATTACCCCTTTCCGGCACGAAGTTCTCGGTAACAACGTGTGTTCGGCTGGCGGTAGGGTAGTAGAAACGTTCAAGTCATGGATCGCAATGATCGAGTCTATTGATTTGTCCTCACTCGGCAATAGCTTTCAGACTCCACAGCTCGTCGACTTCAGCACCAACAAGCAAAGTCTCTACGATGGCATATCCGACTTGATCCTCGGCTGTCAGGCTGTGGCTGGCCCTCTAGCAGACGAGTGGTCTGAAATAGGAGGTGAGGCTCTAGAAAACCGACTTGATTATGTTCGACAGTGCGCAAGATCGCTTGAGACAAACTCGTCGCAAGTTGGGTTCTCTCTGCAACTACTGTCTGAACAAGTTCAGATCAACATACAACACAATCACCAACAGCCGGACCAGTTGGACCCGAGATCCAGGGATGAACTTCTGCAGCGGAACCCATTGCAGAGGGGTGACACGATGCCCTATGAACGCCCGCACCAACGCTCCGAATCGAGGACTGGACTCGGTGGTCGGCCCCCTCTCATTACATCCCAGTCGTTCACCGACGGGGAGTCAGCGGCTGGCCAATTTCGAAAAGGGGACTATTCCAAGATTAAGAGAATGCTTGGCGAAGACCCGTCACCGATGGCGGGCTCACAGTCTTCTGAAGACCTTCCAGACTTCCTTCGCCTGGACTTTGAGAATGATGTATCTTGGGATAACAAGACCTCTCCACCAACCGTTAAGGGCGGCTCACTTCTCGCTCTCGTAGAGCAGCTAACTCGACACGACAAACTAGACTCCAGCTTCAACAACACTTTCCTTCTCACATACCGCTCCTTCACCACCGCTCGGGAACTCTTTGAACTCCTCGTTAAGCGCTTCAATATTCAGCCTCCCGAAGGTCTCGGCCAACAGGACTACGAAATTTGGCGAGACCGCAAGCAAAAACTGATTCGGTTCCGTGTTGTTAACATCTTGAAGAGTTGGTTCGATAGTTCGTGGATGGAAGATTACAACGAGGAATCAAAGCAACTGATCCGAGATGTGTACACTTTCGCGAGGGATACTGTCAAGTCAACGGAGACCCCAGGCTCCGCGCCATTGATGACGATCTTGGATCAGAGACTCAGCGGCAAAGAGGCAGGCGCTCGACGAATGATTCAAACGGCTAACCAGAATACGCCCGCGCCCATCATGCCGAAGAACATGAAGAAGCTCAAATTCCTCGACATCGACGTGACAGAATTTGCCCGACAGCTGACAGTCATTGAGTCTCGCTTATATGGCAAAATCAAGGCTATGGAGTGTCTAAACAAAACGTGGCAGAAGAAGGTTGTCGAGGGCGAGTCAGATTTGGCGCCCAACGTCAAAGCTCTCATTTTGCACTCGAACCAGATGACCAACTGGGTTGCAGAAATGATCCTTGCGCAGATGGACGTCAAGAAGCGTGTGGTTGTGATTAAGCACTTCGTCGCCGTGGCTGATGTACGTCATTGGAAACTTTTGCTTCTAATTCTTACGGGTGCTAACTAGACTAGAAATGCCGGAGTCTCAACAACTTCTCCACACTAACATCGATCATCTCGGCATTGGGCACAGCTCCAATCGCTCGACTCAAGAGGACATGGGACCAGGTCCCCCAGCGCACGCATAGTGTACTGGAGACGATGCGTCGCCTGATGGCCAGCACCAGGAACTTTGGCGAGTATCGTGAGACGCTTCATGCCGCGAACCCGCCGTGTATTCCCTTCTTCGGTATGAAAGGCATCTGGAGATCAGTACGTGCAGTGACAGGGTTGTTGACTTGTGCTTAGGTGTGTATTTGACCGACCTTACATTCATCGAGGATGGTATTCCATCCATCATCAAGAAAACCAACCTCATCAATTTCGCCAAGCGGGCCAAGACGGCAGAAGTGATTCGGGATATCCAGCAGTATCAAGCAGTGGGCTATTCGCTTCAGCCTGTTCCCGAACTGCAGGACTACATATTAAGCAACATGCAAGCAGCAGGTGACGTGCATGAGATGTACGACAAGAGCTTGCAAGTTGAGCCGCGTGAACGAGAGGACGAGAGAGTAGTAAGGTACGTAGCATTGCGGGACCACCCTGCCATGTACGGGGCGACGTTCTGGCACTGAGGGAACCATTGGCAACATGCAAGCACGCAGGTGCTGGATGGCTCGTGATTTCGGTTGTCCTAAACAAGACATATGCTTACCATTTATTTTTTCAACTTGCAGGGTTTTGGCCGAGTCCGGTTTCCTCTGAGTGGCAGAAGCATTGACCAGGAACCGGTTTCCCGACTCCGCGGACAGCCAACACATGCAGTTTCCGGGGCTGCCAGACTCGCGTGTCCCGGGGATTTTGACCAAAGGCAACCCCCATTGGCTTTGGAAGATCGAATCAAGTGTCCCGTTCGTCAGCCACCGACCATTGGAGTTGACAGTTTGGTTCGGGCAGTGGCGGCGGTTGATATCCTAGTCCTGGCCTCAACGGCTCTGTTGCCAGATTAAGCGAGAAGTTACTTATCCTGCCAGGCCGGACCATCGGAGAAATTAGCAGACAGAACGGGAGGAAGCAAGCTAGGCAAATCTATCGGCTCCCCAAACCAGCGTACACCAGGGGTCACAATTGGATAGAGCAAGGGTTGGACGGGAAGGTCATGGGCCCTCGTATGTCGTGGTGTTTTGTCCTCGGGCTTGACCAAAGGGGCTCGGAGGCTGCATCTGGCGATTGGACTGCCAGCCTTCCAGACAAGGACTATCATATGATATGCGGGGGGAGGGGGACGAGGGATTGGTGTGAACAAGGCATGGATGTTGCAGCCACCGCCACACATGACCACATAACTTATATCTACGACAGCAAATGATTGAGAGGATGCCCATGTAGCTGGTCATTCGTTTTGTCGAATATGCCCTGTCATGATAAATATACCCCACAATTTTATGACTATTCTCGAGGACATACACTTGTAGCTTTAATGTCTGAAGACCGCACGAGCCGCGACAAGGATATGGGCTCAGGCTCGCATTTACCCGTGAGATTGGTAAGGGAGGAAAACAGCCTCGAGCCAACGGACAAGGGAGGTTCACCCCATTTACGATGTCTATGATGTCGGCCGACCGCCCTGGCGCGCGGGCTCACGGGCCGCACGAGGTTATGTCACTGAGGAAAAAGCGACGTAGCCAGCTTGTTCCGTGCCCATCCCCGAAACAAAAAGCGGAGTGACCTACTATACGGCCTTCCACGTAGATAGTAGGTGCGGAGAGGGGGGCGCCTCGAAATCGCGGGGGGGCTGCGATGCGGTTTTTTTGAGGGACGGATGTTGCAGATTCCGCCCGTTCGGTTCACCCTGGGAGCTTTGGCATGTGACACATGGAAACGCAACCTGCCTGCCATGCCATCATGGATGGTGGCTGGCCTAGAGGGGCGGCGTGGAGGCGGGGTTGATTTTATCCCAGGCGAAAATGGGCAATTCGTTCTCGACATTGAACATTGCTTCTCTGAGATGAGACGAAGTGAGATGAGTGGAACGGCATATCAGGCGGCGGAGCTGATCACGACACAGGATAAAGCGTTGCCTGAGAAACTTCCGTGATGACATTGGATTCATAATAATACACGCCAATATGTCAGTTTGTGTGTAGGGGGAATAGCTAAAATTACAGGAGTATCAGGGTAATAAGCGTAACTAAAAGCGCAAGCAAGCAAGGCAAGTGAGCAAAAACGCAGCTCAACAAACAGGCGCGCGCGCGAGAACCAAACGTCCTTCGTCATCGTCAGAACATAAGAGGGGAAGGGCCGCGGACGTGGGGTCGCCCCATTCGCTCCCTCCTTCATCCCTTGCCCAAAATCATCTCCCATCGACCAGAGCCAACTGGCCAAAGAGAGCAGCATTATTAGACTTAGTGCTTGTGGAGCTTGGCCTTGATGCGCTCGCCCAGGCTGGGCTTGTCCTTGGTGTGGCCGCTGTGAGAGCTCGAACCGTGGCCCGAGCTCTTGGTGTCGTCGTGGTGGATGCCCTTTTCTTCCATGAGGCCTACGAGTTTCACGTTAGCACACGTCCAGAAGGGGGAGAACATGGTGGTGATGTTGCGAGAGACTTACGATCGGCTTCCCTTCCGGCGCCGGGCTTAGTGGCGTCGAAGTCCCCACCGTCGGCTGCCAGGCCGGACGCCTTGACGTACTGCTGGCCGCTACCCTGGCTCTCGGAGTCGGCGGCTGGGGTAGCGCCGGCCTTGCTCTCGTCCGAAGACGAGCTGGAGACGGAGTCCTTGGAGATGGAGTCCTTGGAGCCGGCGTCACCGCCGTGCTCCTTGGCGACCACGTTCAGCGGTCGGGGTCCAGGGCCCTTGGGCTCGATCTGGGCGTTCTCATCGTCGGGGTCGCGGGTGTCGTTCTGGGCGGCGCTGCTGTCTGACAGGCTGGGCTGGGCGCCGGACGCGTCTGTCACGCTGGGCTTCGAAACGGAGTCGGCGTTGCCGACGTTGGTGGGAGGGATGGCGGGGCTTGTGGTGTTTGCGGCCCCTGTGTCTGTGGAAGTGGAAGTAGATGACGATGTGGCAGGCTTGTCCGACAAGGTGCTGCTGTTTGTGGGGGCTGAGGTAGAGGACGAAGTGACTCCTGGCTCGTTGGTGCGGTTTGTGTCAAGCTTGTCCTGGACCTTTTCCTGCTCCGAAAGACCTAGATGAGCGGGCAGGTTAGTATCGCCATGTGGATACTCATGCAGAGGAATACGTCTTGGAGGGTAGCGAACCTAGATTTCCGGCATCGTAAGGCTGGCCCTTGGAAACGTCGCCCTTCTCGCCAGAGATGGGCTCCTTGTTGGCCTCGCTGTCTCCCCAGACGACCTTGACGGCAGCGTTGGCAATGTTGTTGATCGTCTCCATGTTGATGATGATTTAAGGCTTTGGCTTAGAGTACAGAGTAGAGGGGGTGGCAGAGAAAGTGGGGATAGATGATGGTGGAAGGTGAAGCCACGATGAAAGTTATGCTTCGATTAGATAGTGCTATGAAGCAGGCAGGCAGGCAGGCAAGGCAGGCAGTATAGATAGTATGGTAATCTGGAAGGGCCAAGAGAACAGTCGCAGCTACAGAGGATTCGGGGACAGATGAACTTTATGTAAATGGAATCTACAGAGATAGGGATGAGGAGAGGTGAGGAGGCCTCTGACGTCGACGTTGGAGCAGCTTGGAGGGGTCTTGGTAGGTGTGGGCGGACGGAGGCGTTTAGAATGGGGAACGGTGCGGAAGTGCGTATTACAGGTTCTACGACTACAGTGAGATACGGTCAAGGTTTCGGCAAACTGTAAGTACTGCACTGTAAAAGACGTAGCGGTAGGAACAGGGACAAGGTCAGGGAAGCGGGAAGCTCCAGAAGGAGGAGAGGTGCACCAGCCGCATTCCCAGGTTGGGCTTGGGGCCAGGGAAGCCATTGCTTGCTTGCTTGGCGTTGCCTCATCTACTAGTAGGGTCAACCCAGTGCAAGGCCAAGGGCAAGACGTAAGGCGACGCGAGGTCGTGGTCGAGGGGTGCGTTGTGTCGCATTTCATCAATGTGTGTGGAGCGGGTATGAAGGTGTAAGTCGACTTGTAAGGGCAAAGACAAGGTCATGGCAAGGTACCTTTCCTTGGCCTCGACGACGCGAATGCAGGTACCTGTTTAACAATGGCGAGCCGTCGTCACATGCGACGATCCAACACTCCCCGCCTGTTATCTTAGCTAGCACACGACATGAGCAGCAGCAGCAGCAGCAGCAGCAGCGGCGGCGGCGGCAGCCGGTTCGACGACCCTGAAATCTTGGCACGAGCCTGACCCGCTCACAAGCGACGTTGCCCACGGGAGGTATGAAGCAATGCAAACGTGAGGGTGCGAGGAGAGGGAGAAAACGGGGGGAGGGGGGGGGGGCGCAGGCCAAGCCTTGTTTTCCGTGGGAAGTGGGGGGAAGCAGGAAGGACAGCAGCACTGTACGTTGTAGTGCTGTAGCAGTAGGATGCCAGCTAGTGTAAGATGTGACGCTACCCGCCGATCTTCCATTGTGCGGCTGGATCGGTGCGATTGTGAATTTGTTTCGGTTCGTTTGTCATTCGTTGTGGTTGTTTGGATGATGTTCCCCTTCTCCCCCAGGTTTTTTTTTGGTCTCTGGGCGGCGGCATGACGTAGCCGATTGCTGGTTCGAGCAGAAAGTGGAGCCTAAACCACCCACCCCCCCCAAGACGGCATGGTGCGGATGCAACGTCATCGGTCGCATGAAGGTGCGCTGTCCATCGGATGGCGAGGCAACCAGACGAACGGCTCTGCCTTCGCCTTGCCTTGCCTGGTCTTTTCCCTTGACCGTCAGGTTCATCCCAGTAGGCACTGTCATGCAGTGTGTTCTAGAACTCGACATGTACGCAGGCTCTGCAGTTCAGCTTCCTCTAGGCATTGAATGACCGCGTGACACGCAGCTCTGCGCAACTCTACAATGGCGTTCAAAGTAAAGACAAGAACAAGAACAAGAACAACAATGATGAAACTCTCCAACCTATGAGCCAAGGAAAATTCAGAAACGTTCAGATTTGAACACGAAGAGCTTGATTTCCAAAAGCTGAAAGTTAATATTTAGGATATTTGCTGTATGTTTTACTGGGACCTTAGAACGGAATATTAGTAGGAGGTATACTAAGGATCCATCAGCTTGCAGTATTCGCTTTTCCTGCTCATATTCCACTATTCTTCTACTAAACCTCCTTTGCTGCAAGGTTCACTACTTCTCAGCTCTGGATCGTAGGCTCCATAAATTGGATCCATGTTACGTGTCCAACATCACTCGCCCTCTGATATCACATCGTGCTGAAAGATCAAGATTGTTTGCAAACCTTTCCAAGCACGGCTGTAAAAGTAAACACGGCTCAGCGCTGCCAGCAGCTGATACGAATGGTCATAGAGTGCTTCAAACGGACTTGCCCTCACTTCCCGGGCGACTCCAGGCTCATATCATGCAGACGTTGCAGAGCGGCGCTGAATCTTTGCGCTTGGGCATCGTTGACATCGCCTGCTATGTTGACCACCCAGTTGGAGTGGATCCGGCTAGCCCTGGGCTTCTGACAACGGTGGTTTTTGTTTCCACGGGTCTCCGTAAAGATGCTTGTCGATCAGCGCCAGCATTTCAACCGAGACGCTGCTCCTGGCGTACTGGAATAGGGTTCGTGCGAGGAAGTGATGTCTGCCCTGATCCCGGAACCTCTGCATGCAAAGCACAACCGTTGACTGCATCCAATCCATTGGACATCTTGTCGCAATTTGCTGCCATCTTAAGGCGGAAAACCATGAGGTCTCCGAGCGGCTGCACAATAAAAGTGTCCAGTTGCTCGAAGTTGTGACGGAGGTAGTAAAGTCTCACAAGTGTCTCGAGCGAATCAATAGCTTTGGATAACACCACCTTTGGCGATTTGCTGTCTGTCCATGCGGCTGCTTCGAAACTGCCCGGCTCAGCCTGCGCCAGCATGACCGTAGCGTTCAGTATCCTGATAAGTGAGGCGAAGTAGTGCATGCTGCGACATGTACCGTCAGTGTGGTTCGCCGATTCTTAAGCAACACAATATTTGCCCCATTCATTCTGAAATTCTGTAAGTGGGAGATGCGCTTAGATTGACTTACTGCAATTTGAAATGCATCGGTAGAACCACCGTTCTGGCTGTCACGGGGCCTGCTAGTCCGGCATGCCACCTTTCTAATCTGGCTTTGCTCTCCAGCAGCCCTCGCAATGTAAATGTGGGCTGGCCATCTGCATCGTCGGAAAACTGCAAGCACAAGTCGTTCAGAATCATGTTTAGCTGGATATGGGCATGGAAGACAGTGCCGAAATTTGTTCGATACAGTCTGTTGCTCGATTGATACCTGAGCCAAAATTCGGGATACCATCTTTCCGCGTCAAGCTCCGGCAAGGGCAGCGGAGTTGCCGGCGGCCCGTCTATGAGAGATGGCTCGTGGAAATATCATTGGTTGTAGCTGGAAGGATGGTCAGTGTCAATGCCATGAGTACGAGCAAGGCGAATTGCTTACCTTTGGGTGCAGAAGATGGCCCACGCGGTAAACCCCCTCGCCATTTGACTCTTGTTTCCCGAACGACTGCCCACATCGTCGAACAAGCGCAGGCTTGACGCCATGGCTACAGACTGTATAAGGTAAAAACGACCCACCATGTCTTCCCCTCGGATGGCTTGAGTAAGATGCATGAGCGGGCCAGCCTGAACCGTTGTGAGCGTTGCTTTCCCGAGCTCGAGGTCCCAGAGACGCCTCGCCTCAGCTAAGAATGGATAGCTTAAGGTTTGAGGGCTCCAGTGATCGCCTCGATCTGGAGGTCCGGCAGAGCTATGCTTGTGTTTATTAGAAGAGTATGCACGTGGGCTTCTTTCATAGGGGCACGCCATTTCGCAAGTACGTACGCAGGAATAGGCGAGGATGGCATGGAAGAGCAGCGGCGAGCAGAAGTCGCGGTTGCCTGATAGCATATCATCCAGGAACAGGTCTTTTGGAACGTGCAGTGCCAGTGGTAGTCATACATGAAGAAGTACATCATCATCCTTCTCATCAAACCATCGCCGCGGGAAACTGTGGTCCACGACGACGGTTGGATGGCACCCAGCCGCGAATCGACGATGGTGGCAGCATGCTATGGGCGCAAATATGGAATTTTCTCTTCTTCGACAAACTTTCCGGAGTTCTTGGCAGCTCCAGTTCCGGTGGAGGTGAGCTCGTACAGCGGCGATTGGAGGTAGTCATTGCCGGAAACGCATAGGTGGGCAGGCATGGAGGTGATGAAAGGAAACTCGTATCGAAGCCGAGTATCGGGAATCAAGGCGAGGTTGATGAGCATGTCGCCATTCTCGACAAGTCGGAGGACCGAATCGGGAGTTGCGCCAGCCCGAATCCTACGAAGTATCTCCACAGCCTCTACCTCGGGCCTGAGCTGCAGTATGCGGTAAATTTTGTTGGTGGCGGAAGCCTTGCCATCCAACTCGGCGAGCCTTCTCTTCAAAGACTGACCCGGTGCCTCGGTCGGGCCCGCATCGTACTTGCAAGGCTTGGCCCGGCGACGGCACGCCGTGCAGACGGGGCGCTGGGCATCGCACTTTTGTCGCCGGAAACAAAGAAACGATTAATTCAACGGCGCGGCCGAGGCATCTGCGCCAACACTTACCTTGACCTTGCGCTTGCGGCAAGGCAAGCAGGCGGCGGTGGCGTGCTGGTCTTTTCTTCGTGGCAGCACGGAGCTCTGGGTCACGGTCAGGATGCCTGAAGTCGTCGTGGCGCCTGCCGAGGGCGACGATCGAGCAACACGACTTGCTCTCATAGCTTCACGATGCAGCATTGAGCGAAATTTATGTCGCCCCACTGTAAACAAACCATGACCACGATGGATAAGTTCCCAGAACCCAAGAGAGACGAAATGCTCGTTGACTATTTCATACCGCAGCTTGACGATTGAAGCGCTCATCTCCGTTCCCATTGCTTTCTCTGTTACGGCACAGCGTAAAGTGGGTTGATAACGCCCTGATTGACTGCCAGCTATCTGGGCGGCTTGCAGGCCCAGGGGTTTCGAGTGAACCGTCCTCGCCACATGGTCACCTCCATGAAGCTGTGAGCTGGTCAAGCCCGGGCCAAAAAGGCGGCTCTTCCGTCTTGAAACCAGCGTCTTCGGAAACCGTCGAATAGGGCTCTGTCCACTGCGCCAGGTGCTTGCATTGGACACACCACCACTTACGGGCTCCACTGGGACCCATGGGGGTGCGAGGGTGTATTTCATTCGCCCGTTGCCTTCACACCCAACTGCACCTGTGCCACAGCGACGTTATCAGCTTACGCCAGTGTTACTGGACCCTTCACATCGCGTGATAACGGTGTCGGCCATTAAGGTCATCCCGCAGGCATTTACCTACAGAGCCTTGAGTCGCTATGCGCTTAAATATAGCATCGCCCTTCTTTCCGTTACCATGAGCTAGTATCATCCGGTGCGATCCAATCCTGCGATCACCAGCTTTTCCCCTTCCTGCCTGCCCGGACGCGTCCTGCAGTTGACCTGAGAGCCCGAGAAATCGGAGCCATGAGGCTGTCTGCCATCGCCATCCTGTTTGCCCTCGCTGTTGAGCACTCGGCGACGGCTCTCAGCTGGAAACTACCCAACATCAAAACCTATGGCTTACGAGCACAGCAGCTCGTCCTGGGCCCCAAGCAAGGTATGGCGCGACTGACACTTGACCAGGACTGAACATTCCCAAAGCTGACTCTTTTTTTTGCATAGAAAGTCTCGTCACCAAAGAGGAACTACCTGACTTCCTGCGCCCCTTTCCGTTCCCACGACGACCCTTTCACCGCCCCGCCGGGTTCATAGCTCTCGGCGATTCATATTCAGCGGGCATCGGCACTGGCTTCAACGGGACCGAGGACGATTGTCGCCATGGCCTCCACGGCTACCCGATCCTGATCCACGAGGATCTCGAGGACACAGAGGGCCCAAATCGCACCACGTTTCAGCATCTCGCCTGCACGGGTTCTACGATTGATGATATGCTCGCTGGCTCGCCCGTGAGCCAGATCGACCAGTTCAACACCACTTCTACAGCCGACTTTGCGCTCCTCTCCATAGGTGGCAACGATCTCGGCTTTTTTGAGATTATGAACAACTGCATTTTTCGCTTCTATGGTCCTTACTCGGGGACATGCGAAATGGCCCTTCAGAACTCAGAGCAAGCAATTGCCGGCAAGGATTTCGAGCATCGCCTCCGTATCGCCATTATGGAGATACTAGATCGCGTTAAATGGGAGAAGCGCCCGTGGTTCACGATAACGGTTACCGGCTATGCCCAATTCTTCAATGCGGAGACGGAGGACTGCGACGAGCGTTCCTTGGCGGTCTGGTACCGAGGTCCAAAACTCAAGCGTGAGCTCCGGCAAAGGATGAACGCCATGGTCTTATCTGTTAACCAGAAGATCCGGAACTCCATTGATACCATCAATTCCGAATTTCTGATCCCCAGGGTCTTCTTCGTGGACTACGACGCCGAATTTGAAGGCCACCGATTCTGTGAGCCTGGCGTCATCGAGCCGGATTCCACGAGGAACGAGACTTGGTTTTTCCTCGTAGGTGGCCCAGATAATGGTGAGGGAGCACCGCCGGTACCTCCACCGGCGCACACGCCATCCGCTGCTCCGTCTATTACTCCATCCCAAGGAAGAGCGGCAGACCCACAACGCCTTCACGCCTCCTCGCCTTTGATCGACCCTGATATCTGCCTTGAGCCTGCCAAAAAGTCGGGAGACTGGGGCAAGATGGCTCTGTGCCTGATGGCTATGGCCGCCAGAGATGATCCAACCCTGCGCGCGGCGAGTGGTGAGTTTGTAGCACAGAACTCCATGTGGTATGTGCCGACGTACTACGGCAAGACGTTCCACCCGGTATGCGAATCCCTGTTTCCCGCGGGCCAGCAATTTGGTTTAGCTAACATACCTTGCAGCGAAGCTTGGGTCACCGCGCAATGCGGCGAAAGATCTATGAGCTGTGGGAGGACCTTGGTTTTGGATTCGGGCTTGGCCTTGATGTTGACGCTCAAGCGTAAATGTCGAAGAGCCCACGAGCCCACCACCGTGCGAACAGTTTTCTTGGGTTAGCGTGCTTGGTTGTCTTCCCAACTGCTTTGTTAGTGTTTCGATTTTGTCAGGGACTGCTCGCACAATACCCCATCTACAGTATCTTTTTTGGCGTTAGGGGTTCGAAGTTTGTCGGAAACGAGGCGCTTAGACACAGAGGCGTACATAGCGCCGGCTACATTTGGAGTAGCTCACCGTGATGCTTGACTCAGTCGTAGACATATTCCTACGACTCATTGAATTGACACACATTACAAAATCCTTCCATGCACCAACCGCCAGCCAGGTCTGGGCTTGGGATGCTGCAACTGTTGAAGCTGTCCATTAATGTTAATGTGGAAGTCATCACGGAGTTGAATTCCGTGCTTGCTGCAAGGGTACCCTCGCCCGTGAATTGGGAAAGATATGCCCGATAGAGCTGCACGTGACGCAACCAATGCTTACACTGCGCTGGAGTTCATGCACCTGTGGGTAAAGTTGGAGACGCAGAGCCCCCCATCTAGCGAATGAATGGACACCCATCCGGAGCGCCTCAAATCGACCCCTGGGGACTGTCACCTTAACACAAAACCATTAAGAGAACTGGCGTTTCTCGACGGCTTCTCCCCACCTGGGACCCGCCAATCCAGTACCCGGAAGACCTCCCCATGAGGGCCACAGTGTCCGGTTGTTCCGATGCTTCTCGTCGCCATTCCCCTGTCATCTTGCAGGTGTCCATGACCGCTGAGTGGACAGCCCCGTCTCCCGTGGGGACTGGGGGATCGACCATGGGCATCTTGCGCTAACCACGGCGGTAGTTTTAACGTCAGCATCCTAACTAGATGCGCGTTGGCTGGCAATACTTGTGTAGGGGCCCCAATGGACTCCATTTTTAACACACAGAGAGGGAAAAAAAAAACGCTCAGGGAGTTTTAGTCTACGGACATGGGGCTCGTTTTCGGTGACAGGGTGGGCTGGTGATGGACATTCATCTGCGGAATTATCGATCTCGCCCCCCCCGGTCCTTGTCATCTCACATCTCTTCATTTCGCCCCGTCTGCAACTGTCTGGAAGGACAGAGATACGTGACAGGCACAGTACTGGGCAAATCTCCGCATGCACGTGCGCATTCCCCAAGAATCCTCCTCCTCCCCCCGCCGAGGGCTTCGTTCGACCAACCGCAATGTCCAGCTGAGATTCGCCCAGGCGGAGGGGTGAAGGTGGGCTCGATAAACGCCTCGGCACAAAGCGTTCATGGTCGGTGCAAGGTATTTGCCGGCGAACGACCCAGGACTGCTAGGCTAGAACAGGAGCTGAGCTACTCTATAGTTCCCTGACGGTGCCTGGTATGTGGCGGAGCTACCAGCACATCCCTGGTCTCCACTCGCTTTCTCCCGGCATCCAGGTTACTAGCTGCGCCGAAGGCTCCTCCCCCCCTCCATCCAGTATCTCATGGCAGGTTTGGGGCTCCCCCCTTGCGGCTACTGTCGTCACAGAACATTCTCCAACAAGTCACTTACATGTGGTGCGCGCCTGTCAGACCGGGACAAGAAACTCGCCCCGAATAAAACACAGGAAGACGACGTGGAGACGGACCGCAGGCTGTTTACGGCATAAGCACCGGCTACAGCTTGGGTGCGTGTGCGTGTGCGTGCGTGCGTGTGTGCGTTGTGTGTGGTCAAATCCTTACGCTGACCTAGTCCATCGCTGGACGGAACGTCAAGTGGCTGCTGTAGCACTTCAGACATTGGCGGCGGCGGCAAAAGGAGCAGACGTTGGCGTCTGCATTGCGTTTCTGCTGCGTGCTGCGTTTTACAGGAGAGAGCACGCAGCTTCCGCCATTGTCGATCGCCTCCCGCAGGCCACCCTATCTTATTCCTTTTTGCAGTGACAACATTCGCCCGCGCGCCCTCGAGCAAGCGCACTTTTCTGCGGCCTCTTTTCTTTTTCTTTCTTTTTGCCAAGGACGACCTCCTCCTCCTCCGCACCAGCTGGTCGCGGTCGCCTGCCGAGCCTTCGACTCGTCGTTCTTTTTTGGAAAACTCTGTTCTGGTGGTTGCCCCTTGTATTCTGCCTGTGCACATGCTTAGGTTGTACGCCTCCCTTGGAATCTGAGGACGCGAGTGTGCAAAGGCCGAGCACACAGACCGTCTGCCAGACGTGAGACGCCTGGAAAGGGAGGGGTTCACGTTAACCAGCCGGATAGGGCTGGCGCAAGGTTCAAACAACAAGCTACCGGGAGGCGGGTCGCTTTCCGTGATGCGCTTGGCCTCCCGTCTGTGCGAGCCCACCGAGTCAAGATCCACGTCCTCGTGGGTGTGTACCATATAAACCTTGAGTTGGAGTTACCGACAGCCGCGCTGCCACCAAGACGGCCCCCGTCCACGCCCGGGTTTATCACCATCCTACGCCGTCTTCCCCAACTTTCGGAAGATTCACTTTACATCCTGAACACCCCCTTTGGAGTAATTCGCTTCTCGTAAACCAGGAAGCGGTGAGGACAAGACAAGATGGTTTACTGCGGGAAGGCATCACAAGGTTGCCAGAGTTGCCGTACTCGCCGCATCAAGGTATGTAATTTCCTACAATCGTCACATACACGTTGTCCAGCAACATATCCTGCCCGGGTGTCGTGATCTGGCACCACGACCTTTCCATCCATCGACCGGGGAGACCTTTCCAGATCCCCCCTTTTCTTCTTTAAGCACACTGCTTTCTATTCAAACCCACCTGGCGTGACATCCCCATGAACACCCCAACGTGCTCATCAATTTTGGTAATTTAGTGCGACAAACTACGGCCTGACTGCTCGCAATGTGTCCGCGTTGGCAAGAAATGCCCCGGCTACCGTGACCAGCTCTCGCTCATGTTCCGCGACGAGAGCAGCAAAGTCATACAAAAAGCCCACGCGCAATGGGGCGTTGGAGAGGGCCCTAATGACTCGTCGTCTTCATCGCCCTCCAGCTCGAGCTCGACATCCTCCAATTCGCCTAAATCTACGTCCAGCACCCAGGCAAGCCCCAACGTATCCCTTTCAGCGCCCGTTCGGCGTTTCAGCACAGCCTCTACGGCCAGCAGCACATCCGTCGCGCCTGTTGTTCGCATCATACCTCCCGTTACTCCCAGCCTTGATGATCAGGGCGTCGACTTCTTCGTCAACCGTTATATTATCGGGCACCCGGACGAACCGAGAACTGCCGAGGAGTTCAAAATGGCCGAGTGGTCGGCTGACCCAGCACTTCGAGACGTCATGGTAGCCGTCGGCTTGGCTGGTCTCTCAAACCTAAAAGCAGACAAGCAGCAGAGCTTGTTTCAGCTTGCCAGGGAGCGTTATGGCAAGGCTCTACGTTCAACCGGTCAACTAGTGCAATCTCGGCGTGCGCCTTCTCTCGAAGTGACGATGCGAGCTGTTGTCAGCCTTGCCATGTTCGAGGTATGGTCTATTCCCCCTTAAAGTTCGAGGCCTCTCGTACTGTTCTTGTTTCCTTTCAGTGGCTCATGTACTGACCGTTCTTCAGTTGGTCAAGGGTGAAGATCTCGATATCAACAATGTTCATGTACATATCATGGGAGGGGTTGCTTTGATGCGTTCGTGGTGTCCGATACCAAACACCGCATTCGGAGGCGTCCGGGCCCTCTACCAACTCTCATACACAATGGTAAACTCCCTTCTACATCCCACACGCTTCCTTCGCTTAAAACTCATTGCTTCTAGTTTGTGTCGGCGCACATGACGGGCACCCAACTGCCTCCTGTATTTCATGACTGGATGGCGTTCGGACGAGCCCTCCAGGCGGATGTTGATATCCCGGCAACAGACTTGGGCGTATTGATTTCTCAATTTGTGGATCTCTCTTCTATCATACGAAACCGCATATTTATCGATGGCCATGCGAGCACCGCGTCTACAATCCAGCAACTATTTGCCATTGATCAAAGCCTTGAACAGTGGGAATCGAGCTTGCATGGGCCTTGGCTATACCGCACGAAGAGGGATCCGACTCTGCCATCCAAGGCTGTCTTTCAAGGGGACTACCACATTTATCACGACATGTGGTTTGCTCGCATATGGAATCATTATCGATGGGCCCGGCTGCTGGTGAACGAAACCATTGTGGAAATGGTGGAAAATTACCCCTTGTCTAGCAATGCCATTGAATCCTACGACAAAGCTGTGCACCTAGGGAGGGTTCGCACACTAGCAAGAGATCTCCTGGTGAGCATTCCGACTCATTGGCGCCACCCACTCCTCGGAGACCGTATGCCACAGCCTTTGGAGAACCACGGCGGCTCTGGAGCTGGTGCCGCTGGACTTGTTCTTGCCATCTTCCAGTTCAAGGCTGCGGCCTGCGCCATGGGGGTACCAGATGAGTACTGGGACTGGACACATGACATCTTGCAGTGTATCTGGAGTGACATGGGCATGCTCCACGCAAGAAATCTGATGGGGCAAATGGAGACGCACAGGGCACGTATGCAAGAGTCCCAAAGCCTATGGGTCCTTGCTTGATGGAGTAGTATTTGGAATTGATGGTAGCTCTCGGGCTGGGGGCATTTTGGACAAAAGGCGCATGGGTTGCATTCCAAACAGTAAGCAGAGATGACAGATATGAGATGACCAAAGGCTTTAGGTTAAGCCTGGCGAGGGCATGCAGCCCATTACTTGGAGTTCCGGATGGAGTTGATGGTGCATTTCAGAGCATCACTGACTTGTATATTTATGATGATGACGGGGGACGAACGGCAAGAGTCTGCTTGTGTGGAAAACTTGTCAATAGAGGCAATACATGAACTCTGAACCCAATATGGATTATGGCCCGACTTGCCATTCTGTGCTGTCATCGAACTCAACCGTTTCTCAAGTGAATTTTCTGCTTGATCTCTGGTCAAGCCGACATGACCCGGACCCAGCTTTCCATCCTAATTTCGTAATTTGGTGAGTGAGGTTGGGCTCAGAGGTCAAGATAGCTGTCGTTTTTTTAAGCCACATGCAGCTACCATATCTTGCCGTACCCTACCGTATATGCATGAGGTAAGGCAAGGTAGGCTCGCGTATCGTATACCGGCCCCGCATGCAACCTTACGGGGCAGTTTCTCCTACCACCTTGGCTTACCGTACCAAGGATTCGGTGACCGATCGTGTTCTTCACGGCAGGCCTCTGCTCCGCCTCCCCGACCCTGGGCCACCGGATCCGATGGATTGGCTTCTCGGTAGCTGTCAGCATCAACGTGATGACCGTCGCCGTGCTCTCACTATCCGAAACCAGCCACGAATGCAAAGCCCACCATCGATCCTCTACAGGGCGAGCCCAGGCAGGCTGGGTGCCCTTGTCCAAGGCACACATGATTCCCTTCACAGCTAGGACGGCTTTGGGATCGACTCCACAAAGCACCGATGACTACTTGACGCAGCTCCGGGACTGGGTAACGAGCCTGAATGATAGCCGAAGAACAAGAGAAGGAAGAGCGCGGCCAGATGAACCGGAGTACATGCCCAGCGGCCGCAAGAGAGCAACGACATTGAGGCTATCGTCCGAAATGTTATCGTGCTCATGGCCAAGGACTCTCGCTGCATAGACGTGCGTGCTTAGGAGGAAACCCGCAACAGCGTCTGACATATATTGTTATGGGATCAACATAGCTCATAAATGTGTGCATGAAATGCTCACGGGTTGTGATGGGCGAGAGGCGCTTCACACAATGTTTCTTTGCCCAGCCACTCAAGTTATTGTACGTATAGATAGTACCGCTTCTCCATCTATTCAATAAAGCCTACTCAAGGTATGGGAATACAAATTGTACTGGAAACTAATGACAATATCCGTGATTTCCTGGACCATCCATCTAAATTCCCATATGGGCTGGAATGCCTACAATAGATGTCGTAGCCTAACTATCCACTCTTAAACATTGGCCCTCACAAGGCTGAGGCCGTGTAAAGGATGTCCGCTTTAGGGAAAAAGGGACGGTACGTCGTAGGTGACTCTCATGGTGGCCCCGCGCTCTCAAAAAGGTCAAACAAAAGTACGTCGTGTTGGTTCGCAAAGCAGCATATCGGACATACTAACCCGATATATCAAAATCCCGTGGAAATAAATCATAGTAATTCTTACTACTTCAGTAAATGATTATCATAATTTTCTTCTATTTTTATTCAGTTGGTTCATTGGTGATAACCAGGAATTGAATGGAAGTACCTAGGTTGCTAATCGGGGTGGTACCTGTTAGTAGGTATAGAGTATGGTGGTTGGCGGGGCGCATTTCGGGGGACCGCTGTGTTACATAATCCACGGTAGCCTCAGGTAGTAAACCGAACCGTGCCAAGGGGGGGGGGGACGACGAAGCCTTGAATCCCTGCCTGATTCATTGTCGCAAGGCTGGCCAGCTCCACATCTCCCTTATCGCGCCACCGCGAACATCAGGCTGCGTGGTGAACAGGCCTCCGGACACTGTTGAGCTTGCATCACGTGTTTCCGTTGTATGTCATCTCTCACTTGGTCATTTTTGCTCTGCCCAGTGCTGGGGAGCAGGCATTGCGCCGTCTGAACAGCATGGCGCCGGACGCCGAGTCGCGCAAGGGTGAGAGCTGCGCATTGCGAGTCAACGCGCGTTGCGTTGACCCCCGTACGAGCAACGCTGACCCATTGTCCCGCAGGCGACGACCAGACCATCAAGGTCGCTTCCAAAAAGGGCTCCAAGATGGGCTCCATCAAGCTGAAGAAGCCGCTGCCCAAGCACAACAAGCCCGGGAATTGGATGGATGGCAGCATCGTCGATGGTTAGTTAACGCGCCGTCACTTGCCTCGGATGTTCCGTCGGAGCGTTTGTTGACATTTCTCGATGGCAGAGGACAAGAAGAAGGGCGCAGCTTCACCCGCAGCGGCATCGCCAAGCCCAGTCGTGATACAGCTCGACGACAACACGCGCGAGACCTTCTCTACCGGACGACCCCTCGAAGACAGCCCCGACCTACAACAATGCAAGCATTGCAAAAAGAGCGTCCTCAAGACGGCAGCCAAAGGCCACATCGAGCAGTGCCTCAAGTTAAAGAGAGAGAAGGCTCAGCGGAAGAAGGAGGCACGTGAGGCCAGGGAGAGGGCGAAAGAAGCTGCTCGAGAAGAGGAGGCCCGCAAGGCGGACGAAGAGAACGGCATCGTTAGGGATGACGACGATAGTGACGGCGACGACAGCATATCGGCCGACAAGAAGGGCACCGGAAGTAAAACCGCCAAGAAGGCCTCCAAGAAGCCTGACGACAAGGGCAAGAAGCGTAAGGCCGACGGAGATGCTGACAAGGGGCCCAATAAGAAAAAGAAGAAGGACGAGCCGAAGGCCAAGGTCCCTAAACCAAAGGGTAAGTTCACAACTTTCCACTGACGATGTAACGAAAGCTAACGGAAAGTCTTACAGGGCCTGTGGATGTGGAGCGGCAATGTGGTGTCATCTTACCCAACGGCCAGCCTTGTGCTCGTTCTCTGACATGCAAGAGCCACTCCATGGGTGCGAAGCGTGCGGTCGCCGGACGGTCCTTGCCATACGATATGCTTCTGGCCGCTTACCAGAAGAAGAACCAAGCGAAACAGCAGAGTGAGTTTGAAATTTTGCCCTTTGAGCAGGCATCTTATCCTTGTGTCCTTGTGCGGTGCTAATCGAGCGCTTTCTCGCGCGCCACCTCTAGAGGCTGCATTAGACGCCAACGCACCGGTAGAAGACGATGACGAGCTCAACACAGGGCCCATAGACTTGGACGAAGAGACGGCGGCCGTCATGGGCGCGCTAGCCCACTGGAAACCACAGCCTTTGGTACCGCAGCCCCTTTTCGCGCCCATCAAGCGCCAGTATCAGCTCGCGCGTTTGCACGAGCAGTTGCAGATGGCCACCAACGGCGGGCGTACCAACATTTTCCAAGTGGTAGGCTACGGAGCGCAAAGGCTGCCGGACGGGCACCCTGGCTTGCTGGATGGGGAAGACGCACCAGGCGAGCCGGACGTTGGCATGGCGGGCTTTGGTGGTATGGGCCGACAGTCGAGCTTCAGTCTTGCTGGACCTCCATCGAGGAGAACGTCCGTGACAAGCCGGGGCTGATCGAGACTCCCATTTCTTTCCAGCCCACCTTTTTTTTAAAAAACTTATTCCCTTATCTGCTTTTCTACAAGTATGAACCAGCATTCAGGATGGCGGGCATTCACGGCTGAGGCGTTACACGGTCATGTTTTCGATAACGTTGGAGTTTTTTTGCCAGTGGAGCATATACCATTGATTGATACCGGGGGCTAAGGCAGAGGGCCCTGTATTCATAGCAGTCTGAAATTGACGAGTATCAAATTGATTTCACTGATATCCATGCAGCTTTGAAAGGTGGCTTAGTCCGTCTTTCTTCTCTCAAGCCCAATAGTTGTTGTTCGTCAAGGTGAAGATTTCGTTGCCCCGATTGTCCAAGAGGCTGTCCCTACGATGTTGTACGTATGGGTGCATGCTTTTGGAGTGTCCAAAAGTCCAAATCCTAAGGCCTACACATTCCCATCACTCAGAGGCCTGTGGCTGACATGCAGGGTTCCTGGCAAATAGGCAAAGTTTTCAGCCGTATGATAGGCATATTCCCTGGGCACGATGGTTGATGGTTGATGGAGATTGGAGAATGTAGTTCCCGAAAGAGTTGATTAGGTCACCCCCGTAGGCCGTCCAATGACGTCACTTTCCCCAGGTTGTGGCATGTGCTCAGAGCTAGCAACTTGTTGCTGCATGGAAAGTGCATGCTGCTCTAAAAGGGAATACCTCGGCTACCTCTTATCCAGTGCATTGCTACGCCATCAACTTTTCTCGAGGAATCGTAGAACGAAGAAACCAAGCCGTACCTCGTAGCCAATCCGCCAATGCGATTTCTTCTATTTGTTTCTCTATAATATAGGTCCGTTCAACTAAGCTCTGAGTGTACACGGCCATCATGGCATCTAATCCGGCACTCAATGCCCTGGGCCACGCCGTCTCTGGCTCGGTCGGAACGGCCATCTCCACGGCGGCGCTTTACCCTCTGGATCTTGTCAACACGCGCTTCAAGGCCCAGCGGAAGCTCCAGGACGGCGAGGACGGGAGCGCCCAACCCCATTACGACGGCCTCCTGGACGCATTTCGGGCCATCATTGCCCGAGAGGGAGGTGTCCCGGCGCTGTACAGAGGCCTCGGTGCCGATGTGGCCAAGTCGGTAGTCGATAGCTTCCTCTTCTTTGGCTTCTACAGCTACCTTCGTCGTAGAGGAAATCAAAAGCCAAAGGTGTTACAAGAGTTGGCACTCGGCGCCTTGGCTGGCGCATGCGCCAG
>PXOD01000973.1:0-15479 GCA_003012165.1 Paramyrothecium roridum
ATATTTAAATAATTATTTAAAAAACTATATATTTTCTGTGACATAATCACACGGGTACCCATGGCTGTATGGGATCCCTGGACCGAAACTGGTTTGGCGCAGGTGTTACTTTAGTGAGCCTACCGGGCGCCAGGGAACCAGGTTGAGCCTTGTAAAGGGAAACCGGCATAGACCATGGGAAAAACAGTTCACAACTTAGCTCACGGAGACTATGTTAGGGCAAATGGATCCTTAATTTACGGGAACCGTTGAGCTATACGAATTCGAGAGCATCAATAAACTTACTAGTCTTTGGCATAAGAGGCGGCCCGCAACGAGAAATTTCACCAGACTTACACAACTCATCTAGCGTTATTCTGGTCACTACCCTAGAGCTTAGTGCTGATCGAGCATTGATGCTGCCTAACTTCGTCGTGACTCAATGCTTCTAGGAAAGCATTGAAGCCTGCGAGATCTATTTGCCGCAGTTTCTCAAGCCTTTTGTGCGGAATGTCCGTCGTTTGTGTCTCTGAGCTTGGAAATCGCAATTTCCAGCACCACTCCCAACAAAAGCCCGTGAAACGATCAAGATATTGAATTCGAAGATGGCCAGGTCAAATTGTCTCACCAGCCCACGTTAAGAGCCCTTCACCTTCCAAAGACTTGAATTACGACTTCTGCAACTTTCTTGGCGGCTTGATGACTGGTGGCGCCGCCAGCCAATTCACCGAAGGCGGCTCCGGCCACCGCGCCGAGATCCACATAGATTTGCTGTCATGTGGGCCCCCGGGATTCCGCTCCGGCCCCTGCTTCCCGGCCACACCTATCAAGCCGTGCTGTTGTGCTTCTTCAGACCGTGCCCGGCAGCAGCCTCTGTTGGAATAGCGCTTTTGAATACCATTCAAAGACAACACAACCCCGTATCATCACATACAAAACGATGCACGACCAGGGTTGTGTAGCCCGAGAGGAGGCCGTTGTGAACACCGCCAATGCCCTGCATCGGCGGAACTTTCTGGCAACGACTGGAAATAACCCAAAGGATGTCGTAAATGGCCCTGGTAGAGATGGCCGTGTCAGCGAGACCAGTTTCATTCCCATGTGAAGGCCGCCGAGGAGTAGGCGTCTGTCTGTGACGAACCCGTCGTCATGTCTGGGACGCCCGTCTCCCGAGACACCATGGGTAAGCGCTCGACCACCCGATCATAGCATCCACAGCCTTCTCAATCATTAAGTTATTCGACGAAGTAGTCATGTACACCCCGTGCTTTGACGCCCAAGCCATGGTTCCATCCCGGAGGAAAAAGAAGACATCTGGCTCCGTAAGCAGGCGATGCTCATTAAACGACCCGCTGACAAGGATGAGCGCCGGGTGATGGCCCGAATCGATAAGGCATAGCATCAGCGAAAGAGCTGCCGCGGTTTTCATGCGTGCTGCGCGGCCTCGTTACGTACGACACCGAGAAGTATGTTATGTGGTTTGAGCATCACCGCCGGCAGCAGGTCGCCTGCGGAGGATACTTGCGTATTGACCACAACAGGACTCGAGACCGATGGCTGCTCAGTAGTGCTAAATGAACCTGCTTAGTCTATAGCTGGCAAATTACCAACCTCGCTTCCTCTACCTCCTTGTTGATCATGTTGAATAGCCCACCGGTACTTGCTCGGCAAAGAGCCGTTGTACATTGGCCCAAGATTCAGATTTCGAGTCCGCTAGCCCTTCTTCTTTTCTTCGTCCCCCTAGTGCCTTCAGAACCGGAATGAGTCTGCTCGTGGATACATAATGAAGTCGCGGGGAAGCCTATGGGCAGTTTTGGGGTTGCATCGGCTGTGCGAGTTGGGTTGGGACGACTCGATGCCAGGGCTGAACGTCCAGCTCCAAGTCTCATTATAGGCTTTCGATGAGGATTATACATGCTTTTACGAGATATCTACATACCCCCACGCATGTGTCATGCATGTCTGCTTGTAAGACGCTCTGAGCAGGATTAATCAAGTCGTTGCAAAATTTTTTAGTTTTGAACATACCGCGTACTGGGATGAATCCATGAAACTCACTGGCTGGCTAACAGAGAGGAAACTCGGGGTTAACTACATTAGCCAGTACGGAAAGTATAGACCAGAGAAAGGAAAAAAACAAAACAGGAAACGAGAACCCGACATTGCAAGATCATTAAGACGACAACGCTGAGATGCGCTTGAACTCCTCTTCAACATGATTCCACACTCTATCAACCATGCCTTCAGCCCTGCATTTCCCCAGCAAATCGATCACCGTGTCTGGCGGACCTTCATTATCCCAGTCGACGGTATACACACCGCTCCCGACCGTACCATCTATGCCTCGGATGACCTTCTGGGCGGCCTCGCTTTTAAGCGACACGCCGCGTGCAGCGGCACCGTCAACTTTGCGTGGGGGATACACATCTGCCAGGCACAGATATGCGTGCCGCTCGCCGCACTCGGCCTTGTCCAACCACCTGCTGTACATGGCGATCTTGAAGCACCACTTCACGCCCTGCATCAGCAGCCCGTCCTCCGGCCTGATCAGGTTGGTGTCCACCGAGCCGGGGAAGTTGTGCACAAAGGACACCTCCGGGGCGGTGCGCGCCAGCGCCTCGAGAGCGAGCGTGATGGCCGTCACGAGGTGGCCGCGGGCGCCACTCATAGGAACCTCCTTGCGCGCGGGGATGTCGTTGATGTATAGCTTGCCCTCCTTGGTGCCGGCGAACGTTGTCACGACACGGCGCAGTGACGGTGCGTGACGGATCAGCGGGAGGAGGTTGGCGGCTAGGCGGAGACGGGAGTAGAAGCTGAGGGCCATGAGATAACGAAGACCTTCTGAAGTTTCTAGAGATGAAAGAAAGGAAAGAAAGTCAGTGCTTTTACGAGCAGAGCAGATGGACTAGTGATGATAATACTGACCGCCCCTTATCCTCAATGTCCCTTGGCTCATGAAAAGGACATTCACAACTGTCTCTTTGGCCTTGATATCGGCAGACACCTTATCCACGTTCTTGATCAAGCTCAGGTCGGCGCGAACGAAGATGTACTCGCCACCCTCGTTGATCTCCTTGAGCTCCTTCCGCAGCCTTTCGCCGGCCTCCTGCGAACGACCGATGAAGTAGATGCGCGGCCGCGGGGCATGCTGGGCGAAGCTCCGGAGGGCGAGCTCACCAATGCCAGACGTTGCCCCGGCGAAGACAGCAACAATGCCCGGCGGTAGGGAAGTGCGCGCCTCGGCGTTGAGGGCTTGGACAGTGGAGAGAAGAACCATTGTGCAAAGGCGATTGGATTTTGCGGTACTGGCTGTAAGTCTGGTCAATGACTCTTCAACACTCGAACCCGCTCATGTCCTGTAAATACGTCAGGCCGCCATAGCCTTTTATACAAACGCCAGAAGCCATCCTCCGCAGCACAAGTCAACGCGATGGACGGTACGCTGCGGACGCGGTTTGCGGACTTAGGACCGGTGTTTGCTTTGACGACGCCATCCACGACAAAAAGCAACAGCAGCGAATCGCGAGCCCTCTGGAATACGAAAATGGGCTAGCGCCAACCTCAATCACCACGGCGGACAGCCTCTGAAATGCATTGATGCTTCTGATCATGGGAGCGACGTGGATCTTGCTGCGGCTGAGCCTCTGGAAAGAAAGATCGGGCGAATGAATGACGCATTCCGATATTAGCCTGCGCCGTTAATCTGTCCTGCAACCCTGACTGCCCATGCACGAACCGCCGAAATCTGTTTCCGAATGCGAAGCTTACCAAGCCGTGATAGGAACGGCGAAAGTGCATTGCTTTATTGCATACATACTTGCCCTTGCATGTCTTCTTGAATGCATACTTGGTAGATCCATGTTTTACTCACATGGATTTGCTTCCACCTCGGGAGTCACAATCAGGGCACGCAAGACACGGAAAATCTTCACATTCTGCTTTGAAAGGTACGCCGGCCGACGCCAAACACGCCCTGCTCAATTATTTCCTGAGGATAAATACCCGAGAGGACCTCGAAAACGCCCATTCCTTCAATATCCGGTTTGTGTAGTTGGCCCCCATGTTCCTCGCTGTGTAAGTAGTCAGAGGGTGAGGACAGAACCTCGTTTTTTGCAGTGCTTCTTCGCCAGCCGGCTTGTTCGTTGGTACAAGTAGAGAGAAATGTGAGTTCGGGATGAACACAGACACACAAGAAGAGGGAAAAGGGAAGGGGTTGGGGTTTTAGAATAAGTACAAAAGAAAGCTATGTATTTGGTGGGACACGTCCTCCGTCATCTTTTCATCTCGACTCGTCGCTCGTGGATTAGTAGCAAGAAAAGGGAACCTTGGTGCTATGCTGCTTGTATAAAATGTGTTGCCGACAAAGAACAACGGGATAGATCATGCGTCATGAGAAAGCCCTGTTAGGCTCTGGAGCGTACTCGATATAGGGAAGCAAGTGGCGAGGCCCGAAGGGGATACTTTGCTATCGCTCTATCCGCGGTGGTGGTGACTGCCAGCCGTTGATGTATGCCATCAGGCCCATTCCGATCAAGACTACGCCCAACATGGAAGCATATGGTAGTCCGGCCTCTAAGCGATGCTCTTGCAACGTGCTTGTGTTGCGTGAGTTGAGGGGCGTAATGGTGTTAGCCCGCGAAAGTAGCATGTCCTCCTCTGTGGCGTCTTCGCTTGACGTAGGACCGTCAGTCTGCGAGATGGTGTTGCTGTTGTCGGTTTCCTGATCGACAGCAATAGGAGCTTCGCCTCTAGATCTCCGTGAACTTGTGCGTCGCTTGCGCGATCGTGATCTCGCCCTCTCTTGCTCGGCAACCCTACGAGCTTCCTCGGCACGGAGCTGAACTACCATCTCGGCGAGCGTTTTCCTATCAGCATCACGTTCTGATTCAGCCACTTCACAGCGTTGTTTCCACTGCTCCATCTGTTCTTTGATTAGGCGCATTTGATCCTCCATCGTGTCGATGCGAGATTGTAATGCTTCAGCAGCTTGTCGCGCTGCGATTGTCTCAGAGTCATCATGCTCCACGGGAGCTTTTAAAGTCTGCTCCTCATCATCAGTTGGCGGCGCCTGGTCTGCTTCCGGGACAGGCTCGGCCTCGTCCTCAGAAAGCGGCTTCGCGGACCCATTCATGTGCATGGTTGACGCAGAGTCCTCAAGCTGCTGCGCTACCCTTTCAGCAATCTCCCGTGCCTCCCGCTCTTTCTGCAGCATGTCTTCTAGCTCTCGCATCCGTGCAGTCTGCGAATCAATGTCTCTCTTAGCGTTATTGAGTGCTTCAGTTAGCTGAATAATCTGACTGAGGTTGTCTTGGCGGACAGGAGATGTGTTCGATACGGCCCCCTTAGGGCGTTCAGTTGGCCCCCGTTTCAAGGCTGGCACATCGGGCTTCTCCGGCAAGGGTTGCTGTGGGGGTGGTGCGGGAGGCTCAGAAAATCGTGTTTTAGGGTCTGGCCTAAATGGCAGACCGGCGCCATTGAGCATTTGCTGCTGTTGTTTGAGCAACTCGGCGGGCTCTGACTTGTCGATATCCCTAATATCGTCCTTGGACAGCAGCGTATTGACGAACTGGTTTGTGCGACCCAAGTCCTGAGCCTGCAGTCGAGCATTGCGCATTTCATTCTTCTCGATAATCAGCCACCATCAGTCAATTTGGAATGCAGGCCTCAATGTACTCACAGCAAGCTTCTTCAAGATTTGGTCCGTGGCAATAGGCGTTAGAAAGAAAGGTCGCTGAGAAGGCATCCCGTTCGGCTGCACATTCATGCCCTGTCCATTTGGCATCATGCGACCATTGCTGGCCATGGACGCATTGCTGCCGGCTCGTCCGCGCATTTGCATCGCCCCTGGAGGAATCATCATCGCGTTGTTGGCAGGGTCCAAGTCACCAAAGTTCATATCCAAAACATTGCTCGAGGGATTCAAGAAGCCCGCATGCTCGACTTTCGCGGCAACCTTGTGATGCACGACGGTTTTCTGATCCTCACTGACGATATCAATACCAAGCTCTAGATGATCACCGGTCTGTAGTTCATGAGGTTCCGATTCACGATTTTCCTGGGACAGTCGAGTGCCATTCACAAAAGTACCATTGGATGACTTGACGTCTCGAATGTAGACTTTGCCGTTCCTCTCGGCGAAAATCTCGGCGTGTTGCCTCGAAAGAACTTTGCTGTCGAAGAAGCCATTGGTAGGAGTCGGCACCATTTTCATGTTTGTTTGACGACCGATACGCACATTGTCGGGAGCAAAAGGGACCGGAATCGTCTTGCGCTCAAACGTGCCATTGAGAGAGAGGAGGAACAGCACTGGCTGGCCGGGAGGAAACTGCGGCTCAGACGGCGGGAGCCGCATCATCTGCTGCGGAGCCATTTGAGGTTGGCCTGGCACCTGCTGCAGCGGCCCGTGAGACGCGACCATGCCGTTCGGCCGGCCGCCCGGCATCCTGGAGAAGTCAGGCTGGCCGTCGGGCTTGCCTGCAGGCCAGACACTCTTCGGCTGGGGTCGTTTACGGGGTGCCGAGTTGGCAGACCATTGGCTCAGGTCTGAGGCCGTGGACAGCGCCGTGCCATTAGACTGCGAGCCGTTCGTAGCGACGGTCGTGTTGGAGGACACGGAGGAGTTGGAGGAGATGGAAGATGACGAGTTGCTTCGTGGAAGAGTTTTTCGGGGCACAAACATGCCTCGGACTTCGTCTGGGTTCATTGGATTGTTTCCGCTAATAGTACCCCATGCTGGTCGAGAAATCTGCGGAAACGTCGGTGGATTTGCGACAGCGGTCATGAGGAAAGGTCGGGCTGGTCGAGTCGAATTGAGAAAGGTGGTTTGGTGATGGGGTTTATTTTTTTTTCGGAGTCGAGACCAGATGCCACGAAGCCTCCTGGTACGTCACCGCAGGACGTCCGGCCAGATTATGGCGAGGCAAGGGGAATGCGAGACGCAAAATCGTCACGGAAAGGAGGTAAAAAAGATGCTGGCTGCGCGTGGTTCGTCTAATCGTAGTGGCTAAAGTCGCGGCAATGATGGCACCGTGTCAGCTCGATGGACGTGCGACGTTCGCTATGGGGCCGGCTTGGGGGAGGTCCTGGGGTAGCGAGGCCGGCCCAGGTGGCCCAGGGCCGAATGAATCGGGGATTGCGGCGGCGGTCACTCACGTTTCGTTCGAAGCCCGCGACCGGCGGCAGCGTCGTTCCGAGTCTCGCGGGCGATTCGTGGTTGATATACAGGGCGTTGGGAGGATTGGCAGATCGGGGTTCTTCGTCTTGCTAAGTGCTCCTGGGTCGTGTCGAGGTTGGGGGCGGCGTTCCGTACAGTGGACTGCGGATCCAGCGAACCGCCATGACCTCACCTTCTGGACACCGCAAGGACGCTACTGAGGCAGCTGACTGTTTAGAGTTGATGGGCCACTTCTAATGACTTTATTCACATCTTTTCTTCCTCCTGTAATCCGCCATGGCTCCCATCTCAAGCTCATAACCTTGGTTCACGTGACGCTTCTGCACAGTACTGACGCCGCGAACTGCATTTTCCGACACGGTACGAGTTGATCCGTGCATCGCATTAACGTTTGGCCGCGCGAGGCACAGCTTGACCCGAACAGCCAATCAGCGAGCTCGTGTCCATGAAGCCGTCGCCAAGATCGCCGAGCGTCTCTCCACGGTCAAGAACCACACCACTAAATCTTGCTTGCCGGCCGTGTTCCTTTACCGACAGTAGAACCGCATCCAAACCAGCAACATGCCTCCCGTCGCATCTATTCCCGGTGGTCAGCACGGCCCAAGCACCGTCGACAAGCGTACGTTTACAGCTCCGAATTGAAGCCTTGGGCTTTCCGCCGCTAACAGTTGGAATTGCAGTCAAGATGGGAGCTATGATGGGTGGAAGTAAGGGTCTCCCCGCTCGAAATTATACTTGTACCGTCATCACTGACTGTCGAATCAGCTGTCGGCTGTATCATGGGCTTCATCTATGGTATGGAGCTATTATTGTATGACAACACGTCGAAAAGCAGCTAAGTTTTGACACAGGAACCTTTAACGTCTTCCGCTACGGCGCTGGAAGCCAAGGTGTTATGAGAACAATCGGTCAATACATGGGCGCATCTGGCGCCACCTTTGGGTAGGAGCACCCATCCCAATTCTGCTTGACATGAGCTAACAGAGTTGAACAGCTTCTTCATGGCCATCGGTAGCGTGGTCCGATCCGACGCCGACCCCAAGATGCACGAGCTGTACATGCGCGCACAAAGACGACCTCTGGTGATGATGGCGAACGAATCTTGGAAGAAATCTTTGAAAGCCTGATATCGTTGTGGATATCGACGATGACTATCTAAACGACAAAATTTCTTGTACATTATAATCCAACAATGGATTTGTGTAATATATAAAGGAGCTTCACATCGACAACCGCTTGCCCCGATGAATCCGTGGATCGCATGATCATTCCTGATTTGCGCGCTTGGTTCGCGAGCGGATAGGCTCATGTCGCGAGTGCAAACCTGATATAACTGAGCCGTGCACGTGGCTGCATAACTAGGTCGAACACGAACTGGACTCGCTCTTGCTGATACGAGGCCCCTTCATGAAGAGAGTCTAGGAGTCATCTCACCACGTCCCCCCTCCCCCCCCCCCCGAATTATGTAAATTTTTGGATACGAGTCATGTTTGCCTTCACGTATGCCTCGTCTTCACACCCTAGGAGCTCTCAGCCGCTGGCAGGGGCAGTGGAGGGCGGAAGCGCGTCAGCTGTTCCTGCTGGATAAGTGCCTGCGGCTCGTGGCCGCTTCACCTGCTCACCGACTCTCAGCCTTAGGGATTTTGCAATGGCCGAAGGGCCGTAGTTTTCGAGAGCATTACTAGAGGCCTCGCCATGTTGAGCTGAGTTCAGCTCCCGACCCATCACATACCCCTACGACGTCATTTCAGAGCATCATATGCATGGTGTGGATGCCCACATGGGCATAGGGAAATCAGAGTTTGATTTCGGCATTGTTCGGGCCGCCTTTGCAGGACGGGCCAGCAATCTAATTTCGAAAGGATGGACTATTCTGAGAGTACGAGCTCAGTCGCTACTGGGAGATCGACATATGTGACCGTGAACCCTAATCGAGGTCTGCCGCTGAAGATAGGATTTAGCACTTCCGCAGAACGCGCGGGGAGAGAAGCAAGCCACAGCGTTCCCGTTCGAACCTGTTTCCAGAAAGCTGGCGTATCACAGGGCCGCCGAACCGCCCAAAAGCAATAACGATATGGCGTTTTGAGCTTGAGAGGGGGGTGCCTTGCAGGGCTCGGGGAATGCGAAAGCGGCTCGGACCGGATCATCACGATTCGTCCCATGTCAACGCGTGCGAACAGTCGATGCGTAACATGGATGCGCGCCAGGCCCTCTGACACGTTTACCCAAGGGATGCAATGCAAATGCAATGGAAATCATGATGAACATGGATCGCATCAGCAGTAGAGAGGTGTGCGTGCCGGGGTCTGTCGCACGCGACGGCGGTAAAGATAGAATGCCTGGTTCCCTGGCCGGGTTCGGCTGGAAGAAGTCCCATTCGCTGTCGCGTGTCCCAGCTGATTTCGAAACACCAAATTTGGCCGTGTTCTGAGCTGGTGGGTGCGGCTGTCAGAGCTAAAGCCTGCAGTTGCATATGCACAAATGTGATAGTCGCTGGGCCTCTCGTGCAACTTGAACTGATTCCAGTAAAAAACGTCCCTGAACTTTGCGCCCTCGTCCAGGCACCAGGGCTTCATCTTTTCTTTTGTCTTATTGTTCGGTCTGATACCGAATTGTCCCACGCCCATCTATCTGGTTGCGCTGGCTGCTGAGCTGATCATCTCAATTAGGGCCTCTCCCGCTCTAAGACACACCAACATGTGTCAAATACGCCACAAATCATGGCGTTGAAGAGGTGCGGATCGAGTCCGTCATCAAGGCTGGCGCCGCCTTCACGTGGACTTTCCGGATGGAACTGCCTTCGTCCACAGCCTCCTCCAGAGGAAACTGGAAGAAGTGAGCTAAGCTTACACGGTGTCACCGTCTGGCATCGTATCCAGACTAGCCCTCCGTATTGACCGAAGGCGCCCCAAGAAGAACCCGCCAGACTGGTTGACGCCCACATGGCCAGAGCCGAGTCCTCACGGAGAGTTTATTGCAGTGGCTTACTTTTGCTTGATCTTGGCTGCAACCCACAGCCTCGGCCCCCGATTGGGCCATCTGGAAACCCAACACGAAGGCGGCGGCCAAAGTTGACGACACCTCCTTGGTCCGGGCGTCCGGCGGCTTATGCCTGCCCAATCCTCTGAGCGCCGCATTTCAGTTGTGGTTCGCGCGCGGATGCAAGTATTGCTTTTGTGCCAGACCCTCCGACGGGATCCCCTGGCATGAATGACAGGGAGTCGTGACGATTCAATGCTTGTTCATCGTGGGAGGGGCCGCTCAGCTCTCTAGAACTGGGCAGGCATCGCTCGACCGCCTAAATTCGCGGCATGGCTTTGACCGCTGCATCTTGACTTGAGTCTCTGAGGCGCCATCTCGACGGAAGTTCGCCGTTCAACTGAGCCTACCGTGATTGTCGATGGCAAGCATATCCTAGACAATATCGACCTGGTGGCTCCACGCTTAGGAATAGTTCTTGCTGGCCCGCAACCTCATGGCCAGGAGGCGGCCGCCAAAGGCATCGTGAACGGTCATGGGACGCTTCCGTATTCGACGTTCAGCTCTAGCCCCTGTCAGGGTAGAGGTTGACTGATGGTCGTACTAATCTTGCAAGGCAGCATCGTCAGAAGAGTCCATCGAAAGCCTTTGCCGGACTATAAAGAGGACCTATTCCTGTCGACAAGATGGACGCATCATTCCTGTGTCATCAGCAGACTCGCAGAGGTTGAGTTTAACCAATCTAACTCTTTGCAACAACCAAATCTCTCGAAATGGTCTCTCCGAGCGCTCTCAACGAGGCGCGTCAGGCTCCCAGCTTCGGCGGCCTCGTCAACGCTCTTACACAGAGCCGCACGAATGGGTAAGCCAGCCCGATGCCATCATGTTTAAGATGCCTGGATAGCCTAACGCTCCGATAGCAAGTCCATCCTGGGGACGGTGCTCGCCCCCTTGCTTCCCTTTTTCCTCACGGACAACCCTTTGCCAAATGGCTTTCCGTGGAGCACTCGCACTGCCCTGACGGATTACCACAACGATGTCCCCTTCACTGGTGTCATACGCCGCTATGACTTTACCATCAGCCGGGGTTTCATCGCTCCCGATGGATATGAGCGTGATGTGCTCCTGGTCAATGGAGCCTTCCCCGGTCCCCTGATCGAAGCCAACTGGGGAGACACCATCCAGGTCAAGGTCACTAACAATATCACTGCCCCCGAGGAGGGAACTGCCATCCATTGGCATGGTTTCTTCCAAAAGGGCACCCCTTGGTACGACGGTGTACCTTCTGTCACTCAATGTCCCATTGCCCCCGGAAAAAGCTTTACGTATCAGTTCCAGGCCGACGTTCACGGCAGCACATGGTATCACAGTCATTACTCGGCTCAGTACGCTGGCGGCCTCATGGGCCCTCTTGTGGTTTATGGTCCTCGTGATTCTCGCGCAAAGTACGACATCGACGTTGGCCCTGTGCTGCTGAGCGACTGGTATCATGGAGAGTACTACGATCTTGTCAAGGAGGTCATGTCGCCTACCGGCGGCATTGTGTTCTCTGACAACAACCTCATCAACGGCAAGAACAACTTCAACTGCTCTACGAAGGCCCCCGATGACCCAGCCCCATGCACAGACAACGCCGGCCTTGCCAAGTTCAAGTTCCAGCGCGGCAAGGTGCACCGTCTCCGACTCATCAACGGTGGCGCAGAGGCCCTGCAGCGGTTCGCCATTGACGGGCACAAGATGACCGTCATTGCCAACGACTTTGTCGCCGTGGAGCCTTATGAGACGGACGTAGTGACCCTCGGCATCGGCCAGCGCACCGACGTCCTCGTCAAGGCCAACGGCAAGCTCGACGCCTACTGGATGCGCGCCAACATCTCCACCATCTGCGGTCTGACCCGCCAGCCCTTCGCAAAGGCTGCAATCTACTACGACAAGGCGGACCAGAAGAAGGAGCCCAAATCTACTCCGACCTCACCTCCTGAGGACGGTACCTGCACCAACGACGACCTCGCCCTCACTAAGCCCGTCGTCAAGATGCCCCTGCCCAGGGCTGACAAGACGTACGATATGGCCATTGAGCTCTTCAGGAACGCTACTGGCCATGTCCTCTTCTCCCTGGGTGGCGTGGCTGCTCGAGGCAATATGAACAGCCCGACTCTGCTGCTCGCAGACCTGGGCAACACCACTTTTGACCCAATCTGGAACGTCCAGAATACGGGCAACGCCAAGAGTGTCCGTGTTGTCGTCAACAACAACACACCTATTCCGTAAGTCTATCAACTTTGATCCATCTCGGATCGACCAGCCTGCTAATTCCAGACCTAGGCACCCCATGCATCTCCACGGCTTTGACATGTACGTCCTGCACGAAGGCCCTGGTGCCTGGGACGGCACCATCGTCCGCGCCGCCAATCCGGCGCGCCGCGACGTGATCCAGGTGCGCGGCAGCGGCCACGTGGTGATCCAGTTCGACGCCGCCAGCAACCCGGGTGTCTGGCCCTTCCACTGCCACATTGCCTGGCACGTGTCCCAGGGCCTGCTGACCTCGTTCCTCACGAACCCCGCCGCTGTGGAGAGGATGAGGGTGCCCAACACTGTCGCGGAGACGTGCCGCCAGTGGGGGAAATGGACAGACACGAACATCCCCGAGCAGATTGACAGCGGTCTTTGATCAAGGCGTTACAGTAAGGGGATCCAGCACGCCTCGGTATTTTCTTTGTGCATTTTCTGTTGCAGGCCGTATATTCGTTTATGGACTATGCTCGTTTTGCTATGCCTCATTGGTGCTGCATCTACACCGCAGCGGCAGGGACTTTGTTCCCTTGCCTTATAGGCTTGGACAAACTAGGGCCGTTTCAACTGTACATAGGTGTTTTGACTTCGCAAAATATGAAGACCAGCAGCGCGCCCCAGCTAGCTTGGGGTTTCCTGTGTTTGAGTACACAGAATTGGATAATGCCGAGATTCATGCAACCATATCTCATGCTGGCCAGTCCGTCCAGCGTCTTCCCATGTTGAAGCCTATCATATAAGCATAATGACTTAAGAAGCAGAGCCACTAAAGATACTCCTGAAAAAAAAATATGCGAAAATGCGACTGATGTATAGATCACGACTCAGCCGTGAGTACTTGGCAACCATCCATCGGATCTAGTTCAGCAATTTGTCAATGACATCGTCTCCTGTCGTTTCCTTACAAGCTTCCTCCTTCGTCGTATCCCGCGACGAATCCTTCTGGGCTGCAGGCTTCTCCTGCGTCGCTTTTGTGGGGTCGTGCTTTTCATCCTCTTTCGTTACCAATGTCGGCACCTCTGGGATTTTGCCTGGGGTTGTAGCCTCAGTTGTTGCTGTTTTCTGCTCCACCTTGCCTTCTAAGTGCTGGCGGATCTTATCAAGTAGTTCAGAACTTGCATCATTTTGTTCCGTTGCGTCGTCTAGCCGAAGCGCCGAGTCTACCTCCCGGGCTAGGTTCTCGACCTCATCGTCTTCGCTTGCTTCGTACGTGATCTCGGTCTTGAGTTGCCTCTCGGCCTCCTCGTCTCCCACAAGACCTCTCCAGAGCCTTTCGAGGTCGTCCTTCCACCCGAGCTCATCCGCCAATTTGCGGATACCTTCGTCACATGGCCCAAGCTCCAGCACATCATCCGGTCGTCTTCCCAATTGACCAACTCTTTCCATGTTGAAAAGCACTCTAGGCGCGTCTTGCTTCGCCATATCTGGAAGGCTTGCAAATGGGTAGACACTGAGGCTGGTGCCTATGATAAGAACAAGGTCGGCGAGGGCCGTTTGGTGTGCGTTGTGGTCGAAGGCCTTGGGCAGCTGTTCGCCAAAGAAAACAATATCAGGCTTGACGAGGCCGTTGCAGTTGGATTCTTTACAATGTGGAACCTCCCCCCTTGTGACATGATCTTTCATGTCTTCCTCCGGGAACTCGGTCTTGCACTCGATGCAGCGTTGTGTAGCGAAACTACCGTGCGCTTCAATGATCTTGTCGGCAGGCACGCCGGCTCTTCGCTCCAGACAGTCTATGTTCTGGGTGAACAGCATATGGAGCAGGCCTTTCTTAGCGAGAAGGGCAATGAATGCGTGAGAGATAGTTGGGAAAAATTTGCCAGGGTAGAGCTCCTTGGCGAGGACGTAGAAGGCAGCGGCACCATTTTCGCGAAAGAATGATATGTCGAAGACGGCCTCGGGGTATGGGAGGTTGAGGCGTGCAAGGTTACTGTAAAGACCTGTCTTGGGCGATCTAAAATCGGGAACTGAGGATCGACTGTTAGTGACCATGCGGGCGCAAAGAGGAACTCGGCGACTACGTACTGCCGGCGGCGGTGGAGATGCCAGCACCCGTCAGAACGACGACCCTTTTGCTCTTCCCGCTCTTGATGTAGTCGGCGACGGCAGCTAGCGACCTGGCGGACAGTGTGTTTGGCGGGACAGAGTCGTCCACCAGGGGTAGCGATTCTTCCTGGCCCATCTTGCGAGCCGACCAGCGGGGGACTCGAGGTCCTGGCTTGCGGCGATCGCGACGTCTTCGGCCTATTGTGGCGGCGCAGCTGCGGAGGATGGCGACGATGTTCGAAGGGCCCTTGCGCATAAAATGTATATCATGCGACCCAAGGAAGCTCTCACGAGGTGTCGCAGGTCGGGTTTAAAGAAGGAAAATGTGGTGTTGCAGCGGGAGATGTGGGGTGATGCGACTGGAGTCGTCGATTTACATCATTTGGCCGTCACGACTTTATCGATAAGCCCTAGTAACTGATTTGGCTGAATTCGACCTCACCAGGCTCCAGCTTTCTTGGTCTGACAGCTCGGCCACCATAAGCTTTGACCATTGACCGAGGAGGCGGACCTCCTCGTAATTCAAGCCCTTGAAAATGTTTGACACGCTATTCTGAAGCAATGGTGTCCCCTTGCGCGGTTATAGCAGTCTCACCTGCTGCATTGTACCATTATTTTCTGGAAGCCATGATAGGGTTGGTGCCATATTTCCGGACTCCAGGACCTCTGATTGACCATCTAGCTATCGCAATAGTTGCAAGATTCATCCTTGAAACATAGACCATCAGATGGTAAGCTCTCAAGTGCTTCTAATTCCAACGAACCCCGTTGTATCACAATATACGCCAAGCAATGCCGAACCGAACGCCATCTTCCCAAACAGAACAACCTTCATGTACACCTTACGTGTGTCGTTCTCTTGCCTGTGCAAACTGCTCCTCCTGAAGCCGCGCGAGCTCCTCCATAGACATCCCGCTATTAGCAAACTTGTCTGCCTTCTTCTCGCGGCCCTGATTGCTGTCAGTCTCATGCCACTGCGGCGAGCTGTTGGGGGGTGGGGGGGGGGGGG
>PXOD01000974.1:0-28555 GCA_003012165.1 Paramyrothecium roridum
CCCCCCCCCCCCCCCCCCCCCAGGCTTCTAACGCACAACTCGCACAAAGTGAATGGGGTGAGGGCGTAAAGCAGCTCTAGCTCCAAGTCATATGGGCCACGGGTCAGAGAACGTGCTCCCCGGATGGGCCAGCCCGCGCTGGAGTCAAAACACGGAACCAGTATGCAAGCAAAGGCCCATGACGACGGGTCATGCTAAACCAACGTTAGCTGTGAGTCTTTCTTCCCCCATCATTGCTGGGCGATGGATCCCTGTCCAAGGTCGCTCCGGGTAAGTGGATTCCTTTGGCACCAAAGCACAGTAGGTAGCCGTGCAGGTTTCCGGGGGGAGGGAGTGGCCCCCCCTTCGCTGGCTAGCTGGCCCCTCTCAACTGACCTGACTGACTTGTCTAGCGCGCACATTCAGCGCTCGGCGAAAATCATTCGACGGTTTTCTTATGCCTGTGGCCCCAAAATTACCCCAGAGCCGACCTGGTGAACCGGGAATGACGACGCTGGTGCTGAATGCTGATGCTGATGCTGATTCCGACGTACGTAATCGCGACGCGAGAAAGTGGGCGCGTTAAGCACCCCAGGCCCAGGGTAAGCAAGACAGGTCCCATGACAAGCGTTAAGCCTCCCTTTGGGAAAGGTCCCCAAGAATAAGATCCCCAATGCCAATGCCCGACTTCATAACGTCATTGTTCCCGTTCCGGATCGTTGGGGGACCGCCAAAATACAAACACAGACACAATACACGTCATGCGTCCCCCAAGGCCCCAAGTGCTTTCGCGATCCGGATTTCCATGGGGTTTTGGAATTGTGTCAGTGTCATGGTTTTCGCCTTGACCCAACATGGCAAATATTGGGGTGGCCCAACATAATAGCGCGAGAAATCTAGGTGAGACATGCTAAATCACAAGTCCAAGGTAGTTGTGCACCTCAGATCGGGGTTTTCCTCGATGGCCGGCGGCAGCGCGATGTGCACCCACTGAACTGATACAGTGCAGTACAGTACCTTACCTGACAGCAGCTGACAAAAAAAGGCGGACGGCAGCACAGCCGATAGCCCGTAGTTATTATTGTCTTATCCCCGTAGCCCGCTTCATCCTTTGCGACATGCTTGCATTTCACTGAGATTGCTTTTTCAACCCCATGCAAAAGGGATATCGATAAGAGGAAAAATTTTCCATCAAGGCTTCTAATAAATTTCCTTCGTCGTTCTTTACAGGGGTCGACAGTACTGGACTTACACCACCTCGTTTGCCGTGTTTGTGTTCTTTTCACAACTCTGATATGATACCGTTCTCTCTCTGTGGTGCTGTGCTTCGTTGCTAGAGGGGGGGCCGATGTCCACACTCTGGCCCAGGTTCACCAGGCCTAGGAGGGCGTGTCTCTAGAGGCATTCCGTCGCTGTCATTGTCGCGACTTCCTGCTGGGACTAGCCCTACAGCGATCAGCCCCCTAAACTCTGGTAAGCAGTAGCAGAGGTCACCGGGACAGCCCCAACGCCGATAGCGACAAGCCATGGGTGGTAAACGCACAGGCTGCTATAGGACAACGTGCCATAAGCACTCCCTCGTATCCTCTTGCTCATTACTCGTAAAGAGGAGGTCTATTCACCGACGAACAAATCCCCATGGACTAAAGGTATTTCAAAGTGTTTCCCTTGGTGTTTGTTCCGGGCCGTTTGGGATCCAGTATCTTTTTGACATCTCGTTCTTGGAAAACTGTCAAGTCAAAGAGTCTAACTAATCAGCAGCCAGCCCTTGGGCTGCTAATTGCCAGTCTCCATCCATCAACGGGGACCCAAACTTATGGGCCCCTAAAGTGAGCTCTGGCCCTCGCTGTGGCCCCCTTACAGGGCCGTGTCCCATCAGGTACCCTACAAGCCTGGCATATCTCATGAATTGTTACGCACAAATTCATCGACGAGAATAATTCATCTCCCTGATCATGAATCCTAAAAGGGGCGGGAAATGAGTGTAAAAATTTTTCAGCAGCTTGCGATGAAGGTGCCGGAGCAGTAACAGACTAGGTAGGGCGAGTATCATGCTCTGCTCCGACCTTGCGAGGGTGTGTCGTTGAATGTGTGTTGTGAACTCCGCCTGGCGGAGTGTCTCCATATCGCTCTGCCCTTCTTGCTGAGCTGCATTCGCTTCGGCAGACTATATCCACCGGGACAATGGCCAGCCACTATGGGATGCACGACAACGTGATGGTTACAGACTACCAAACGACGTCCTAAGTCGCGCATTCGCTTGCACTATCTGCTCGTCCGATCAATTGGTGTCTATGCAGTCCTCGATACGTTGTCCAACGGGAATGGCCTCGTGCTGCACGTCCGCAGCCATTATAGGCCGCCAAGCCCTCCTCCTCCTACAGCCCAACGAGTTCCGCCGTAACAGTCTCCGCCGTAAACTCTCGGCGTCGTTGCTATGGCTGGGCCACAAAGTAGCACAGCCCAGACTAAAGGCTTCATGTACATCCATCTACCACAGTCCCAGAAGGCGTCCCTCCCCCGCCGCCTCCAGTTCTTCTTGGTGTGAACCCCTAATTCAATCAGAGTTTCGCGATCGGATTACGGGCGCTGGGAGATCAATCCATCAACTGCGGAAGGCAACCCCACGTGGTGGCGTGGTGCATCCCCGATTGTCCGCTATCTGAATTGTGGAATGCGCCGTCGTTTGCTGCAAGGTCGGCGCATTACTCTCGGCATTCCTGATGAGGGGCTTGCTGCAACAAACGCTTGCCAGCCGAACGAGATGCTCTGTCGCACCGAGGTTCCGTGGTGAATCGTCGTGTGTGCATGTTGCTACCCCTCTCCAAGCTTCACGACTCCTCCCATGCTATGGGTCTCGGATTCCAAGTTCAGCGCCGTTCACAGCCGACGACTACCTGAGCGTCATCGTGTTCATTGTGGAACCGATTTGTCCTGCCGTCATACAATTCCGGTTCATCCCGTTCTACATGAACCATTCCCGTGATGCAGGTGTTACCATCCTCGTGCATCATTCGACCAGGGCGAACCATGTTAGGCCCCTCCCCCCCCTCCCCCCACGCTACTGTTCCTCAACTTCGACGTGATGGCTGCAAGAGGGTGCGCTCCTTGGCCAGTCGCTGTCACAAACGCGACACTGTTTTAGAGCCATTTTGTTCCATGGCTAAACACGCGTTTGCTTGCCAACCAGCGATGATCCCACCTGCCCCATTCGGCCCCTCAGCCTGGAAACTGCCCCCATCTATCGCAAGCGCATTTTGCTCTTATCTCGGCACACGCCTCTGCGCCGTGGGCCCGACAACGGCAGCTGAGCATCTTGTACTGGTTAGTCGGTTTGCCAACCTCCAGTCTGTTCGTGCGCTGCGCCCAGAAGATGAGCACGATAAGGGTTCACAAGCCCTCGAATGATGAGCCCGCTCCCTGCCTTGCTCAAGTGCCTCCGCTGGCTTGGCCTTGGGCCTGAGCGAAGATGAACTCACGACAAGCCTAGCATCGTATCAGTATACCTCTCCCCAGAGCCTAGATGGCGACTTACTGCCCGGAGCACATGTAGTTTCTGTTGTGACTGCTCGAATACGCGCTCATACTGAGTAATGCTCTCTCGGAGCACCACGGCCCGTGTGGTGCGACCCTCGCATATGGCTTTCATCTTCAGTTCCATTTCTTTCCGTAGGAAAGGTTTTCCAAGGCTTGTTTCGAAATTCATTCGATCGAATCCCAGGATCAAAGCGACACCCAATTGGGTTGGCACGAATACCTTCACTCCGCCGCCTCTATTGCTCGATGATGTTGATGCTCCGCGGCCCCTGCCGCCTCTTCCACCTCTGGCTCCGCGTCCGCGCCCACGTCCGCGCCCTGCAGCCGCGGAGTCTTCTGCTCCGTCATCCGATCCTATGGCTGCGCCGGAACGGTCTATGGTTGCGACATATTCTCGATCCTGTATCTTCTGTATGTGTTCGGCCATGGTAGCATCGGTGCCGATTCCATTGGCGTCCATGAGCGCAATAAGATCAGCTTCTGTGAGGTAGCTAGGGGGTGTCGTCTTTCCCTCAGTCATCATGGCCTCTGTCGGCTCGAAGACTTCCCCAACGGTGAACCTCGGTAATTCAGCTGAATTGCTCCAATTTTCGTAAACATAGACGTCGAGGTAATTTCTCTCTAGTACGACGACCCCATGTGCACTAAACGTCTCGTCTCCGTATTGAATCTCGATGTCGGTGGCTGATCCTTTGGCATCCTCCGAGCAACATGCCAGAAAGCGGCGAACGACATACTCGTATAATCGCGCTTCATTTGCATTCAGAGCACTCGGTGCTGCATAAGTGATTGGGTGGATAGGTGGATGAGCCTTGTCATCATGCCTACCTTCCCTTGGCTGCTGAAATGCGCCATCTACAAGGCCTTGAGCGAATTGCCCCCATCGTTGATCTGGCGTCTGTTTCTGAACAAGCGCACGAAGATTCATGCCTTTATCGAAACGATCCGTTTCGGTTCGGGGATAGCTTATAAAGCCCTTATTGTACAGGCCTTCTGCTATCGTCATGGCTTGTTGACCGCTCATGTGCAGCATCCGGGTGGCCGCCTTTTGTAACTCGACCGTGGTGAGCGGGAGTGGTTTGAACTTTCGAGTCGGCTTCTCCTGGACTTTCGTCACCTTGGCCTTCTTAGCCGTAAGACATCTCTCGTAAAGGATGACAGTGGATGCACGATCAAACAGGCGGTTCCTGGACCAGCCAAAGTTGGCTGTTTTGCGTTCACGAGTGTGCGTCACTTTGATGCTCCAGAACGGCTCCGGGACGAAATTTTTCACACGGAAGTAACGGTCGACGACAAAGCCAAGAGTCGGGAATTGACATGAGCCTAACAAGTCAGAGGGGCAGTACGAAGAGAGTCAAAGGCCAACCGCACCGTAGCTGAGGGTCATCTTTTCCATCGGCCCCCCAAGCGGCCGGAGGTTGTTGGTCATGAAACGAGTGAAAGCATAGCCTATACGTAGGTCAAGTTCTATCCTTGCAGAGACAGCGTTGACCTGCTTCGTATCCAGATCAATAAGTCTTTGAGCCGCAGAGAGGACGTGTCTTGGGGCAGTCAGTAAAATGTGGCTGGCCGCAAGGACGGGATGTAACACTTACGCTCGCTCAACATTGCTGAATTTGGCGCGCTTGACTTGAACGTTTGGATTGCCTGAGCGGGCAGCGTCCACAATCTCTTGGCCAATATGCTCCCCTTCTCGATCACAATCAGTCCATATCACCAAGAGCTGGGCGTACTTGGCTTGATCCGCGAGATTCTTGGCAATGGTTTTCTTGTCCTACATGAATGTTGGCTGGAGGAACTAGAATATCGCCGTGGGATGTTTGGACTCACATCGTGAACCTTGGTGACGACGGGCGCATGGAATAGTGTATCAGGAGGAGGATAACTCCAGTTCTTATACTCGTCCGTGAACTCGACGTTTGTCAAGTGACCGGTCACGCAGGTCATGGTAACATCGCATTGGCCCCATGGCTGGCCAAAGTTGAAATTGAACGAATAGTTCTTGATGTACTGGTTGCGCGTGCTGTGCTGTCGGTGCAGTCAATCAGCATATTGGCGGTGTTGGTGGTCACCAAGTTCACACTCACGGTTTGATAACTGCCTCCTGAAAGATGGCCAGCGACGGCTTTAGAAATGGAGGGCTTCTCGGCTACGCATAAAACTCGCATGGTTCGAACATGAGAGGGGTTGCAGCAATGTTTTGGTGCGAAGAGCAGTGGCCTGCAGCGTGCAAAGATGGATCGTGAAGATTTCATCAAAGTCGTGGAGAAATACTAGAGAAAGGCAGGCCTGGGTAATTCTTGCCGTGCAGACGCGTCGCGGTTCATGCTCGCGTCTTGGACCAAACCAGCAGCAGCAAGAAGGATACAAGGCCTACAACGTCTTCCAGCCGTGATTTACGTTGATATGTCAATTGAACATTGATGCCTACTGTACGGCACTAGCTATATTGACCTCAGGAGACCAGTGAGAAACTCGTCCAATAACCTGAAACTTGAAACTTGAAACTGATTACCTTACGGTAAGGTACCTTGGGAACGTGATTGTATGCCGATGACCAGTTAAGAGGGCCATCGCCCCACTCGCACGCAGCGCCGAAAAGCCCGATCCAGGGGCCTGCAGCACTGGAAATACTGCCTCAATAGCGGGGTGAAGCACTGTAGCTTGCCGTACTATACGCCAGAAATCGGTACTAATCGATCCGCAAATCGCTTGGCCCTCGCCCTCATCATGCTTTATCCGTCGTTTATTCAGGGCGTCTATGACGAAGTCACGTTTCCGTGCTCCCAAGGACTTCCTGCATCCCCTCCCAAGGCATCGCGCCCACGGCACATTCAGCTCTATACACGGTCAACCAAGCTCTTTTGCAAGATTAGCCCTCAACCCTTCATCCCACAATGGCCTCTTCGGCTCTACCCGCGCTCAAGCGCATCCAGGAGTGCGCCGACTTCTCCAAGACCGTCGAGCCCTTCCTCCCACAGCTCTACTCGCTTCCCGCTCGCTTGCTCGCAACGGGAGGCAGCCCGCACGACCTGAAGCAGGTCTATGCTGAGACGAATCCTCTCATCTCTGCTTTTGCTGCTTCCTTGTTCCTAGGATTTGTTTTCCTCGTTGTCTCCGAGATCAACAGGAATTATTCGCAGGTAGATCGCATGTGGAGTCTCCTACCCAACCTGTACATTATTCATCTGGCGGTTTGGGCTCGCATCGCTGAAGTTCCGCATACCCGATTGGATTTGGTTGCTGCCTTTACAACACTATGGAGTGTAAGTCGTTGTCCATATCTCATCCTATATACTTGCCTCGACCGAGCCTGAGGTTGACATCGGCCAGGCTCGCCTGACTTATAACTACTGGCGCAAGGGCGGCTACAATGTCGGCTCTGAAGATTATAGATGGTGAGCTTTATCTCTTCATGTGCATGTATTGCAACTAACCTGCCCCGAGGGCGATTGTGAAGAGCTATGTGCCGGGCATAGTATGGTTCATCTTTAATGTCACCTTCATTTCGTTCTATCAGAGCGTTCTGCTATTCACGTTCTCCTGCATTCCGGGATACGTTATTCTCTTGTCCACTCAATTCGACCCCACCATTACAACAGCTGACATCGGCTACTTTGCCATGGAGTTGGCGATTCTCCTGTTTGAGACAATCAGCGATGAGCAGCAATGGGGTAGGACGCCTTGACGGGCACTATTGCGTATGTTGTGCTAACGGATACGCAGTTTATCAAAATGTCAAGCATCGATACTACAAAGACGGCAAGATTCCGAGGGGCTACAGACAAGGTGAACTTGATCGAGGCTTCCTCACTTCTGGTATTTGGGCCTACAGCAGACACCCAAATTTTCTGGCAGAGCAGACGATCTGGTTTTTCCTGTACCAGTGGAGCAGCTACGCATCTAACACTCTGTACAGCTGGACAGCGCTAGGTTCTGGTGCCCTGATTCTCCTCTTCCAAGGCTCGACTTGGTTGACAGAGGCAATCACCGCCGGCAAGTATCCCGAGTACAAGTCGTATCAGCAGCAGGTTGGCATGTTCATTCCCAAGGCTTTCAAGCCATACCAGACACCTGAGCACAAGCCCAAAATTATTAGGACCAGCGAATTGGCTAAGCGGCAGCAACAGAAGGAGAAGCAGAAGTAGCACGGCTTCATCATGGTTCTAAATTGACGCATCGAGACCGCTGCATCGTTCTGTTAAGCCGGAGTTGGAGCATTATCTAGTCTATTCTAGTATTTTACGCTTTCGAATGCAGGTCGCTAAGCTTGTCAGCATAGAATGAGGGCACTGCGATGGCATCATCCTTGTCCCAGTCCGCCTTTTGGTGGACGCCAGTCAGGACATGGAGTGTACCGCCGAGCTTGCCTTCAATGCCAAACTTGATATCAGTATTCAAACGATCTCCAATCATGCATGTGCGTTGCCTGTCGAGCTTGAACTTGCCCTCCACAGCATCCATCATGGCCTGGCTTGGCTTGCCAAGCTCAAGTGGCTGCTGATTGCTGGCGTAGATCAGGGGAATAGAGCAGGCGCCGGCCCCGAGGAAGAAGTCGTGGTGCATAGGAAGAGTCGAGTCGGTGTTGGTGGCGAGGAACTTGGCACCGCGCTTCAGATAGTGCAGGCCGTGAACAAGCTTGAGATAGTTGATGTGGAAGTCCAACCCGCAAAGGACAACGCCAACCTCGGGGTCGAGGAGCGAACCATCAGCGAGTCCCGCAAAGTCCTCGGGAGTGATATCTCTCCTAAAATTCTCATCGGTACCGCCGATGTAGGGAATGCCCTCGGACTCGAGTTCCTTCTCCACGCCGACTTCGCCGATGACGAAGACCTTCTTCTTTCCGGGAGGAAGTTTCAGGATGCGCGAGATATAAATTGCAGAAGAGTAGGACGATCCAAAGACATCGTCTACCTCGGCCGGGATACCCAACTTCTGCAGCTTCTTCAAGTACTCTTCCCGAGACTTGGTTGAGTTGTTGGTGACGAAGACTGTCCTCTTCCCTGCGTAAAGGTATAAGCACTGTGTGCGGTCCGGGAAGTCCTGGTTTCACTCTACCTTTTGACCTTAAAAAGGCAATTGTTTCCGGAACGCCTTCAAAGACATGATCGCCAGACCATAGAACACCTTCAATCTATAAGTTATAGTCCAGGACGCTTACATGCACACTCACCATCGCAGTCGAGCAGAAAGACCTGGTCAACCTATTAGCACTCCTGGGATGGACAACAAGTCATGTCAAAACCACTCACGTCGAACTTGTCGAGAAACTCGTCGATCGCGGCACTGTTGCCGGTAAGGTACTTGGGCGTTGAGGCCATCGTGAAACAGCGTACAACAAGTCACTGCAAGGGATATGTCACTCGACGCAGTTGTGCAGATGGCTGCTCATATCACTCATTACGGCCGGCCATGTACCGGAGTTGACTCGGACATCTGGCCGAGACGTAGGCTTAGTCATCGGCGGATTGGACCAAGTTTAACGCTGGGGATGACATTGGGCGAGTAAAGAGCCGCAGAGATGTCGGACCGCAGTTTGGAGCTACGAGTCAGGTCCCACAAAAGCTACCACTGCGGCGCCTGCGACCTTTCACGATGAACAACCACTTGACGTACGAGGCTACCCTTCGGCTTATGTTTTGCGCCTTCATTCCTGGGAAAGGAATTGCTGTAGGGTAAGCGAAGTGGCCGCGCGGGAGGACGGTGGCGACGGAGCGGAAGGATGGCGAAACAAAAGTGTTGCACCTGTTCACCTGATAATGCGAGGATCCTGCTTTCCCCGCGGTGTAAAGATGCATCGTGACGTCTTTTCTGGGGGATCCGAAGCACAATGGACATATCACATGTGCGTCGGAGGAAAAGCGGACTGCCTGGCTGCATACGATCAGGGCCTGGCCAACCGGTGGCGAACGGGTCCGACACGGAAAGGATGCAGGTAAGCGAGTGGATCTGTTACGGCCATATCGGTGTTTGTCTGCGAGGATCGATGCTACGGACATATCGTGAACTGTGATGCTGGCGTGTCGTGATGGTTCCGGCCGTAGTTGGACTAGGATAAGGCAGAATACAAGCATCACCAAGAGAACCTAACCCGTTACCCGTACATTAGGCCAGCCCACCCGCGGAAGGCTCGGTACCGGGCGCCCGGGTGGACTTTGCGTTTAGGGGCTGCGGACTGTGGAAGGGTGAGCGTGTCAGCGGCTGCAGAGGTGCCCTTAGGGCCTCGTCCAAGAAGAGGGTGCAAAGCAAAGATCCACCGTGTGATTGCGGCCCGGCTGCGATTACCACGAATGGAAGCTGGTGCTGACAATGGAAGACGCATCAGCCATTATTTTGACTTCTAGAGCGCTCCTCGTGAACGACTAGCAAGGGGAGGGGGGGCGGTCTGCAGGCCATGTGGCGAGCGGGCGAAAAAGGGTGGTCGCTCGAGATGTTTGATTCAATCGCCCGCGCCCACAGACACCTCCAGCCAGTCAGAAGGCCGTGATAGCGATCTCCGGCAAGGGGACTAACGCGAGATGGCAAATCAAACCCCACCGAGATGAAGAGATCCTCTACGGTGTGCACGAATGCGTCGGTGGACCCTGAGCCGGAGCTAAACAAGGGCCCTTTTGGCTCATCAAGGCCTGCGGGACCCTGATTCAGAGGGACGGAGAAAGGAGACGCTTGGATTTATAAACGACCTTGATTTCTTTGTCCGACCGCCGCTTATGGAGCCTTGAACTGATTTTTTCCCACCTCTTTCTTATAAATCTGTTTCTTGTTTTTATTTTCACTCGTCGCTTGCATATTCTCCATGCAAGTAAATTTGTGTTCTGAGTATCTCCGCTGCCCGGCCGGAGTTTCCGTACCTTGATAGGCATCGTGGTCACCGCCGCTGGAATCATAAATACCAGGACATTCGGCCCCCTTTGTCTCCCTTGACTACGCCATTCACACTAATTTCCCACGGCACTTTACCGAAATCACGCATTCAAACTACAAAAACCACCACATTCGTCCTGTTTTCGTCGGGGAATTCTGCTTCAACACAATTACATATCCCACCTAACGGAGTCACAAACATGGCGCCTCAAGTCCACATCCCGGACATGTCTCCCAACACCACCACCGGCGCCGAGACCGGCTACTTTGCTACCCAGAGCAAGGACTCAACGCCTGGAACCACTCCTGCCTCCACCCCCGGCCCCCAGTCAATGGATTTCGCTGAGGCCTTTGCATCCAAAACACCCACCAACCCCCTCCCAGCACTGTCCCGCGACTTCCCTCGCCCCGTGCAGGAGGTCGACGTCAAGACTGCCCTTGAGCGCCAGCCTGGACGCTGGACTATCAAGGGCCAGATGGAGGCCAATTTGCGCCGATCGCAACAGAATGCCGACGACGAAGCCGAAAAGGAGAAGCGGGCACGAGAGTTTGAAGCCGCCAAGCGAGAGCTGCTCGCTTCGCACGACAGCCTCCGCACGCAATTTCCCGCTCAGAGTACTTAAAACAGTGCTGCTGTGGTTGGCTTGATGATTTTACGCTTTTTTTCCTACCCCAGATTTGGTTTGGTTGGCTTGCTTGCACAGAGGATATACCCTTCGTTTCTAAGCGTGTTTGGAGAGCGCAAGCAATGAACGTGCCTTTTTGGCAGAGTTTGGCAATTGCAGGGAATTGGACTGGGGCTGCTACGCCCACAATGTTCTTTTATGGCATATCGCAATATAGTTCAATAAATGACGGCAATTGATAATATAAGAGACAGAATGGTACAACACGTGACTGTGTCCGATGACATGCTTGTCTATATCCCGTTTGCTTAGGCCAGAGGCTGGATACGAGCACCAAGAGTGAATCCATAAGCAATGAGTGATACAAGAGTACCGAGGTTGAGCAGCGACGAGACGCCGTGCAGCACACCGAACTTCTTGTTCAAGGCCTGCATCTCCTCAGAGTGAGGACCTTCGGCGTACCACTCCTTGCCGTCTCGCTTGACTAGATTAGTTACCGGATATTAGTATTGCTGGTCACCGTGTGATTGGCTTTGGCGTAGACAAACCTTGTCCGCGGCGGTCCTTCATGACCTGCTGAGTAGCCGGAAGCAGGAAGAGCAGGTTGATCAGACCAGTGAAAAAGGTGGTTGCAATAGGCACCAGCGAGTTCCATCGCACAGCACCATCCAGAAGACCAGTGATACCAGATGGGAGACCCAGCAGGGTGCTACCAGGGAAGGTCAAGGCAAGGACCACGGGCACGGCGGTCTGCAGGCCAAAGTAGATCGGAAACAGGTTCGTCTGGACCGATGAGAAGACGGCCCTAGTGACTGTCTTGAACATAACCGGTCCATTGATGAAGGACTGCGGCAGTAAGTATCAAGCTGTAGTGGCGGTGTGATCTGAGCATACGTGGAAGAAGGTGGTGCCTAGGAGAGTTCCATAGCTGTTGGGCTTCATCAGCGCTCATTGATCGGCGATTATTGTTTCCACGGCAGAGCAGGTTTATGCTTACGACAGGATGTGGTACGGAGCCACGGAGAGGAATACAGAGTTCGACATCGCGTGAGTAGTTTGAATAAAGCCAAAAGCAAAGTAGACGGGAGTTGCGTCGTTAAATCTGGCGAGGTTACACCCGACGTCACCGAGACTGATGCAAGGTAATGGAGCTCACGTGACGTCGCGGAACAGTCGCGTTGTGATCGGCAAGCCGTGCACCACAGACCCCAGGCCCTTCTGCCTAATACACGTCCTTGGTGAGAAGCACATCTCATCCGTCCATATAAAGGGCAACCTATTATCGTCATGCTCCAAGCATAGATTTCTGCCTTTGGAATCACACAATTCAACTTTCAATTGCATCTCTGCAAAAGATGGCTGACAAGGAAGCAACCGTTTTCATCCTGGACCTTGGCTCTTCCATGTCCAGGACACACGATGGACGGGACGAGTCAGACTTGGATTGGAGCATGCGTTACGTTTGGGACAAGATAACTGACATCGTTGCTTCAAATCGCAAGACGCTTTGCGTTGGCGTGGTGGGGCTCAGAACCGATGACACTAACAACAAGTTGATGGAGGACGATGGATATGAGAATATCTCCGTATTGCAAGATCTGGGGCCAATGACGATGGCATCGCTGAGAGGCCTTCAGGCAGCTGTGAAGCCCAGCAAGACGCTGTCGGGCGATGCCATTTCGGCCATTGTGGTGGCTGTCGACATGATTGACACGTTTACCAAGAAGCTCAAATGGACTCGCAAAATCGTCCTTGTCACTGACGGGCAAGGCCCAGTGGATAGCGATGGCCTTGGAGACATAGCGAAAAAGATGAATGACTCCAACATTCAGCTCACAGTATTGTATGTGATGTCTCCATTAGCGCGTGTTGAAGCCGACTAACAAGAAAGGGGTGTTGATTTTGATGATGCTGAGTACGGCTATAAGGAGGAGGACAAATCGCACACCAAGGTATGGATATAGCGTCAAAATGAATGTTGGATCACGTAATAACCATATCAGGCGGAGAACGAACAAATATTCAGATCACTGGTTGAAGAGTGCAAGGATGGCGTTTTTGCCTCCATAGTAGAGGCCATCGATGATCTTGATACGCCCCGGGCCAAGTCGATCAAGCCATACAAAACGTATGACGGGCCGATTACATTAGGAGATCCAGAGACTTTCCCTGCGGCGATGAGCATCAACGTTGAACGATATTTCAAGACACATCTAGCACGACCCATGACAGCAACCACCGTGGTGATGAAATCAGAACAGGGCGTTGGGTCCCAGTCAACTCAGACAATAGAGGACGACGAAATGGAAGGGGTTGAATTTGCCGCAGTCAAGCAGGCCAGGACATACAAAGTCAACGATGCTGACGCCCCGGGTGGCAAACGGGATGTTGAGTTCGAATCACTCTCCAAGGGCTACGAGTACGGTCGCACGGCAGTGCATATCAGCGAGTCCGAGTATAATATCACTAAGCTTGAGACCTTGAAAAGCTTTTCAATCGTTGGATTTATACCGCAGGATCGGGTATGTATCACACACTGAACTCTACTATTCATACTGACTCTGTTCAGTATGAGCCCTTCCTCAACATGGGCGAGGCTTGCGTCACCCACGCTCGCAGGTATGACACAAAGTCTGAACTTGCACTCTCGTCCCTTATCTGGGCCTTGTCTGAGCTGGAGTCGTATGCCGTCGCTCGTATTGTGACCAAGGAGGGCAAAGATCCGCAGCTCCTTCTATTGGCACCTAGCCTTGACCCAGAGCTGGAATGCCTTTATGACGTCCCCCTTCCGTTTGCTGAGGACATCCGCAGCTATCAGTTCCCGCCGCTGGATAAGGTTGTCACAGTCAGTGGCCAGACTCTGACAAAGCATCGACTCCTGCCCTCGGATGAGCTTAGTGAAGCTATGAGTGACTACGTTGATTCTATGGATCTCTCGACTTATGGCATTGATGCGGAGGGGTATGGCATAATAAGCCTGATGTGACTTACAATCTGCTAACCGAATGTGCAGGGAGCCTGCAGAATATGTGGCCATTGATGACACTTACAATCCTACCATCCATCGCATCAACCATGCCGTCAAAACACGTGCTGTGTATCCTGAAAAACCCGTGCCACCGACACCCGCAATCCTGCTGCGGTTCGCGGCACCTCCACAAGATTTGATTGAGAAGGTTCAAAGCCGCGTGGATAGTCTTATTGCGGCTGCCGAGGTGAAGAAAGGTATGCGCCAACTTCTAGCAATGCTTCCCGATTACTTATTAACACCATTCAAGTTCCTCCAAAGGTTAAGGGCAAAAGAAAGCGTGAGACTGTCAAACCAATCTCAGGTCTTGACGTCGACGCACTACTTGGTGATAAGGAGGAGAAAATATCACCAGAAAACGCGATCCCAGATTTCAAACGAATACTCTCCTCCTCCGAAGAAGTCAGCGATATTGAAGAAGCGGTCAAGCAATTGGGTAACATTGTGCGGTCACTAGTTAGCGAAAGCTTTGGTGACAGCAAATACGATCGTGCAATGGAGTGTATCGGTGTCATGAGAGAGGAACTGACGAACCTGGAGGAGCCTGGGCTGTATAACACGTTCGTCCGCGATCTGAAGAAGAAGCTTCTGTCAGGTGCATTAGGGGGTGACCGAAGAGACTTCTGGTTTCGGATTAGATCATCAAAGCTTGGGCTGGTCGACGAAAAGCAGTCAGAGGTTTCTGATGTAAAAGCTCAAGAAGCTGAAGAGGTTGGTTACCACGCAGTCGCTTATTCATATCGCTTGCTAACAAGTCAATCAGTTTTACAAATCGAGGTAATACGATCCTGGAATGAGGCTGGGTCAAAGCCATGACTGACAAACGAACCGCGGCCGGATTTAATGTTGATAATTGCTGGTGTGGTTGTATGATAGAGGAGATAGAGCGTCTTGCCTGCAGCCAGCCGAACAATGCGAGGCCTACTTCCAAGCCCGTAACACTGCGCAGCTGGCAAGGCAAGTGGCCACCAGGCATGGTAAATGCACTTACGCCGTTCTGTTTCCCCCCACGTGGCAACATGCATGCTTTCCTTCGTTTGCACATACTCTACGCTTGGTTTCTCTACTTCATCACCTTTTCGAAGTCATAAGCATACGGCTTCTACTAACTGCCATAAATTATCTACCTTGTCGACGGATACAGTAGCTCTGGCCCGGCAACATGTCTGACGATAGCTTGAACTCACGATTGGAAATACTGCAGCATCTTCTTGGACGTTCAGTCAGTCTCCAAGAACCGCTACCCCAGCAGCTCGAAGGAGAGGACGGAACCAGTATGGCAAACGGATCGGACACGACCATCGAGCCCCTTGCAGAATGGTCCAAAGTAGCACCCGAGTCCATTGTCGCGCCAAATTCCGCTGCGCCGCTATCGCCACTTGAAGATCTTGCCGAGGATGTCCTCGATTACGCGACTTTCCGCGCAGGTGACACCATTGACGCAGACGTTACCTTTTGTCCGTGGAATCTAGTCATGGGATACCCATCACACTACATTGGCAAAACCAATAAACCACTGGTAACAGCCACGCGGAGCTCAAGCGGAACGCCTTGCTAATTCCATGATGTAGGCCCAACCCTTTTTCGACAAAATTCTAGAAGGGCGTGTATGGGATTTGTTCGTTGTCCGAGACAAAGCAACAGACGTGGCGCTGATTTGTTCATAGTTTCTACCTACATGACGTCGCGAACCCGCTAGACAGGCCAGCGCTACTCGTTCCAACAGTCCAGTTCGAGGATTTCTTGCGGTTCGTCAACAGGCAGCTCAACATATCTCTGCGAATACCAGGAGGCGTCAACCAGAACAAATTCACGCTCAAATTCGGCGATGGTAACACGCCTCGGCCGAGGTACCTCCAGCGGTCCAGAGACGCGAAAACACTCCAAATTGAGAACTGGCCCATGATGAGCGACGAGGACGCACTGGCTTTCAAGGACGGCCTGGCGAGGTTCCAGAAGCAGTGGACCAATACCTTCAAGCTGATACCCACCAGTGTGGTGTTCGGGAAGACGCTTGATTCGAAGCGAAAAGCCATTCGAAAGGCGGAGCATAGAGCCGAGATGCTCAAAGAAACACAGCAATTGCTCGGTATATGCAAGGAGGGAATCACCGAGGACGCTGTGTTCGTATGCTTCGATGTCGAAGCAATTGAGAGATCTCCCCATCCCATCTCGGAAGTCGGGATAGCAATACTCGACGTGGAATCCATCAAAAACAAGAAATCAGGTCAATACGGCGAGCACTGGTGGCCGGAAATGCAAGCACACCATCTCAGGGTCAAGGAATATTCTGGATTGGTGAATCGAGAATTTGTCCATGGCTGCCCTGACGCATTTGATTTCGGGTTGGTTGCCTTAGACACACGGTACATCGGCGAGACTGACGGTATTTCGCAGTATAAGCACTTTCCCATCAAAGGCTGAGGTCGCCGAGGCTATCCTGGCGATTCTGTCCCAACACATCGACACGAAGCGACCGCTCGTCATTGTTGGCCACGATGTAAAACAAGATGTGCAGTATCTGTCTGAGATGGGTATCGAAATCACAAAACTTGCAGGTCTACGTGCCGTCATCGACAGTCAGGCTTTACATCAAGCTTGGCGGGCAACCGACAGTCAACGTAGCCTCTTGGCCGTCTTGGGTGATTTGGGAATGTCAAGCCAACACCTGCACAACGCCGGAAACGATGCTGTGTACACGCTTCGCGCAACGATCGGCATCGCCGTCCGGCAATCCCGAGAGCAGCTGATTGAGGGACCAGATCTATCTCGTGAGTCGCCCCTCAAGGCGAAACTCTGCGGTCAAGAAGGCTACTAGGGATTGAGCAGGGTGTCGCGGAATGTGAGGAAGATCGAGGAGGACGCAGCTCCGACTGTAATGGCAAGGTTGGGAAACGTCTTGAGGAGGAGAGAACGGGCTGAGTATTAGCGGCCCAGTTATGCGTCATCTTCTAACCGCCACGACCGATCTTCTATCGCTCGCTCTAGCTAGCTCTGTAAAGCAACCAAGACAAACGCCATCGCTATGAGAACCAAAGTATTGTACAGCAGTCGCATCCCCAGCGAGCGGCACTCCAACCCAACAAATCGAGCCTCCAATCATACAGTTTTGTGGTGAATCGGTAAGCACCGGGGCTAAGTGGCCTTGTCGAGGAACTCCTTCGCTTCGTTGACCTTGGTGGCCAGGTACGGGCTACCGCCTCGATCGGGGTGGTTTAGGAGCATGAGGGTTCGGTGGGCCTTGCGGACCTTGTCCTTGGTGATTGCGCGCTCGCTGTGGCGGAGGTCAGTTAGCAAAGGTGTCTCCCTGAAGCGCGGCGGATCGAACTGCGAGTTGAGGAGGCCGGTGGGATGTCTCTTACTTGAGCGACAGGATGAGGGTGGCCTCCTTCTTGGTCATCTTGGGCTCGAACCCGCCCTTGTAGAAGGCCTTGCCCATGGCTCCGACGCCGCCACGGGAGCGGCGCCATGCAACCAGACCTGCGCGGCCCTACGGAAGCAAATCATGTTAGCAGAATATCCGGCAAGACGAGGGCTTCGAAGGTGCGACGCGGAAAGCGTTTGCAGTATGGGCTGGTAAGGTGGTTGGTGAACGTACGAGGAAAGCTGCGACGGCAGCGCCGGCGCCGATAGCAAAGACGGATGCCATTGTTGGATATGCCGGTCACGGTTCGCGAGGGTTGTCGAGAGTGCCTGTTACGGTTGCGCAACAATTTGCTGGAGCATCCTCGGGATGGGGCGACGCCGGAGGCGGTTCGAAGTTTTGCGATGTGGGCGGACTATGGTTTATCCGCTTCAGATGCAGCGATTCTGGTAGCTTCCAGTTCGGCGAGCCCAATCGTTCAATAATGATGGCTACCCTATACCCCGTCAGCTGCAATGATGCGCAACATGCCTTTGGGTCATCTTATTCTCTAATTTCGACTTGGGCAAGTACGGATAATGTAATGGCTAAAATCGGATGGATTAGCGTGGTTTTTGACACTGCGAATACTATCTGAAGGTTTAGTATCTGGAAGACCATATGAGCATCATACGTTAATATGCATTTTCCTTCAGCTGGTTCTGAGCTGTTCTCATTCAATGTTGTAACATAAGGTATGTGTAGCAATAAAATACACAATCTCATCTCAGCTATAATAACACAACCACCACAGTATTGTTTATATCATTAATAGGATAAGAAACCACTTGCACATTCGAATCACCCATTGGCTGTTTTCTAGCTCCCACCCGCTACATTATATAATTAACGAAGGTGATTCACAATGATATTGCTTGACACTACTCAAGAGATGGACCTCCCAGGAGAGTCGCTGAAATGGCCAATACAACGTACAGTCAGGAAATGTGACACCTTTTATCAAAAGGCATAGCATGTTATGTGAAAACACCAGGGGAATCACAATATCGACCCTCCTTCCAACCTGGCACCCCCCCTCGCCCTTGATCCTACCTTGACCCTGCCGACTTCCTCGCTTCTTCCCCATGATGGGCCCTCTCGGGCATCCTCAGGCCCCTGTCAACCTCCTCCCTCGCCAGCTTCTCCAGATCCTCGGCCCTGCGTCGCTCGTCCTCCAGGCGCCGCTTCTCGTCCTCTGCCGCAGCGCCGCTGTTCTGCCAGTTGCCCGCGCCGCCTCGGCCGCCTAGCCGCGGGTGGTGCGCCGCGTGCTGGCGCTGCTGCTTCTGGTCCGAATCGGCCAGCGCGGCCGCCGTCACCTGGGCCGCCTGCTGCTCCTGCTGCCGGGCGCTGGCCGCGTCCACGTAGTTCCCGGCCCCGCCGCGGCCGGCACGGCTCATGGCGGGCCCACCGGCCGTCGCCGCGGGCGCGCGACTCGGCGCAGGACCTGAGGCAGTGGAAGGGCTTGGGTGCTGTGCCTCAAGATCCTATCCACAAAGCGCCAACGATGTGAGCAGGTTGGGAAAGAAGTGAATCGCAGACAAAGGGCCAGGTGTTGTTACCTTGGAAGCTTCATCGACCTTCTTAGGTTGGATGAAGTTGCCAGCGCCTCCGCGGCCTACCCTGCGATACACATCTTGATCTGTCATGCTTGCTGAAATGCAACCCTCTGAATGGACAGGGACGATGCCTGATTTTGGGTCCGAGGAGTTTATGTACGGATGCGATGTCGCGACTTGTCGTTGTCTACTGTTTCAGAAATCAGGCCAACAGAACGCGATTCAAAGAGAGTAAGAACACTTGCGATCCGATCCGTAAGAAGAAGATCTAACAAAAGATAAAAGATGATATCAGCTTATCCAACTCTGTTAAACGTCATTCGCAGGCTGATTGACTGTGTACTCGTGGTTGCGCCCGCTACCTTATCAGTGACCTTCAGCTCTCTCCTGATATCTGGTTGGTCGGTGGGATCCATTGGCTACTCATCTTTGTCATTGCAATTGGCACGGGGCGTTCTGTTAAAGTAAGGTCCGCGTCCCGATCGGCGGCTTAGCCTGCTGGCTGTCCGCGGGAGCCAAAGATGACATGCAGATCAGCCAGTTCCAGATCGCTGGGTCAGAAATGATATTTACTGGATGAGCTCAAGCTGGCTACAGCTACTGACACGACGATGAATATTCTCGAAGCAAGCCGAGTCCGAAAGTGGACCTGGCAGAGCCTAGATGAGCTCTCTGGGGTATTCTTTCGTTCTCAGCTAATCTAGTGCCGCTTCTCACCATCATCCATCTCATTTTTGGCAACGATATGCTCAAGCCGGAATGATGCAAACACTTTGGTTTGACGATTGTTTCGTTTGTCATTGAATGTATTACTTTGGAGACCGAGAAGGTTCACCTAACTCAGCGTCATGCTTGACGCAGAGAGCCAGGACAATCGGATCGAGGAAGAGCACAAAGCACAAGCGGACCAGGTACCCCAGATTCGCACGGAATGCCATGGGATATAGTTGGCTTACGAGATAAGGATCGTATCAGTGCGACAATAAGGAATCTGGCTTACCTTGACAGCTGAGGCGCCAAAGCACAGCCACATATATAGGATGTTCGCTTAGAGGGAAAAAAAAGAGGAAGTCCTGACGTTCCTGTGCAATTTGGCACAAGCGAGAGCTCGAGCAATAATGCTTCACAAGGGCCAGGAAAATCACCACGTGGGAGCGGACCATTGCTGACGCAGGAACCAGTCATCTAACTTGCGAATTGCCCTATGATGGGTCGATGAAGGCATTGCGGCCTGGCCGTTAAGGCTTTCCATGTCAAATATCAAACCTAAGCGCAGGGTGGTTCGCGGGATCCAAGACAGCAGGCCAACAGGGGGGCGTGTGGCCTGCCATGCTGTGACCGCTGTATTGTACACGATCGACGAAAGGAGGGGTACGCTGTGGCACTGCCAGGCTTGACGGAGAACTTGGACGAGCGTGGATGACGAGATGGTTTTTTTGCCCGGATGGCATTGGCGGCTAACGAAACTGACGGAATCTTTTCAATTTCGAAAACCTGTTCCGCCACTTGCACTGCAATTCTCATGTGCCAAACCGGTGCCAGAAGCTACTAGGTCTTTGCCCCCATGAGCTTACATGCCATGTAAGTAAGCCCCGAAATGGACCTTTTTTTTAGTGGATCTCGTTTACGATGACGATGACCACTGTACCGTGATTGCGAGAATTCCCCATTCTGAGACACGCCGTCGCCTGTCAAGCGATGCGGTACATTTCAGCAGCCCGATTGCTTTACTCCCCACAAGATCGTGGAGACAGCATGCTCACATACCCATCGCAAGGCCAGAAGTTGGTTCTCTTGGAGCTATGGGTGGAGTTGCACACCAAGAAGTACGGGGGAGTGAAACCCTAACAGTCTGGCCGTTTTTCATTGCCGATTTGTTTTATGTTCAATTCGGTAGTTTTATGCAGTTTTTGATCGGGTTAAGATGCTGTAAACCTTGTGCAGAGCATTCCGAAACCGATAGAAGATCGACCTAGACCTGCGTGGCTAGCCCACCAATTAGACTAGGGTATGCTTTGTATATCCTTGCTCGGTCCCGTGTTGGGACCGGGGAGCTGCCTTGGTTTTACTTTGTTTCCTGAGGGCCGCCAAACATCGGAAGTGTCGCAACATGCTCCTTTTAATTTGTCCGATAGGGTTTGTCCCCAGCCTTAGATGCAATATTGATTGCTTTCGCATGGTTGATCGTTGTCCACGCCGCCCCCCCGGGAAGAGCATGAACGACTGTGAAACTCGGCGAAACCGCCATCAAGACGCTGCTAGAAGCGAGTTGGAGCCGGGTTACCGACTGTTTGCGAGGACATGATCAAAGGATCACCAAGTAGGACATCCATTTCGTAAGCGAGTCAATAGTACGAGCGTGGCAAATAATTATTGTTGCTATTTGCCTCATTGTTGGTTGGTAGCCTCTGCACCACAAAATGCATCGCTCAAATGATTACTGGGAAGCGGCGAGGCTTCCACAAAAAGAGCCATGATTGTCGCCATGACTGCCGTAGGTAGGGGAGGGGTTTCTGTAGCGTACTTTGACAGGGGTGTTGGCGATGCGTGGTGCCATCCACTCGATGATACGTTGGACGCTGGCTGACCCAGGTCGACTCGGTTCTTTTCCAGAGACGGATCGCCGAGCGCATCGTGCTGATAGTCAGGCACGGCACCCTGAATTCCGTCGGTCAGAAAACGGACTGCCCTAGGGCCGCCGGGCAAGTGCTCAGCTTGCCCACTGCTTGACTCAGTTCATGGCGTTGTTTGACTTTCGACATCAGGGCGCGGCCTATGAACCCCGCGGGGGACGCCAAGGACGTTGTGCCTTCGGTGCGTCTAAGGCCTACCGCAAATCAGGTGGTTCCCGGATAGGCAAAAGCCCGCGCCCAATAGGGGAAGCCGGTCGACGGACGAGCGAGCGAGCAGCCAGCCAGGATGAACGTGCCCACCACAGCCAACCGAGTGGCATCAGGAGTCGCACACCACCCCAGACTTTCCAAGAAGCCTAGATCGCGAGTTACAGAGATAAAGGATGCTGGTTCAAAGGCACAAATTTGGTGTCGAGGTCTCGACATGGCCTCATATGTCTGGCCAGGTCCCTCCTGTTTAGTCTTGATAATTTTGACAGATTCTTACGATAACGAACGATCGGATCGGCTGGATTCCTTGTAATGATTGCGGCAACATGCTTTAACATTTGCTGGAATGCTTCTACCGATTCCAGGTACAGAATCACTGAGTTTTGGGCCACGTTTCCTCGTTAGTGCGGCGGAAAGATGCCAAAGGCCCGGTGCTGCCCGCTCACATCCGAGTCCGCGGAACCCAATGCAGCTGGACACAAGGGCCAGTTCGATTAGCGGTCCCGAAGATATCCCCAGACAATGTTTGATGACCGTTCACAGACCGGTGTGTATCTTAGGGCATGCCGCCTTTTTGGCCTTTTCCCCATGGTGGTTTGGCACCGGAGGCAAGCAGGAGGAGTGAACTGCCGGTCCGTTGATAAGAGAGTACGCCCTCTAGTAGCCCGACTGGTGAGGCCACCTCCGCTGGGGAACCGGTGGATCAGCAGACCAGTCTGGATTGCTAGACACACACCAATTATCGACAGTTCAGGCCCACACTTGCTACTGTGTGGCGGCGTCAGCGGCGATAGTTTGCTTGGTTTGGGGATTTGGATCGAAAAGTTAACCCCAGGCTGGACTGCCTGATGTCGGTAGGGTATGGCAAAATTCGTGATGGTGGTGTGTAGACGATCTCAACACGGGGCAGAACACAACTCGAATTGGCATAAATCAGGTAGCCATCTTGTATTTGTGATACTGCGAAGAACCCGTCGGCTTGATAGTAACCGGCGATTTCGCTACTCAATATTTGTTTGCACTCGCGAGGGGCATTAGGAGAAAGAAAATAGCTGCCAAGATTTAAACCGAAAGCATGCCATGGCAATCAATGCCTTGCTGGGAGACAATTTCTACACGAAGAAGAAAAACCATGGAAGAAATCCCCAATGAACTGGCGTTGCTGGCCCATGGAGGCAAGTTTGCGCAAGTAGGTACGCAACGTTCCTGGTGGTACCTGCTTAGGGTGCTTGTACCTGCGTATCCATGGCAGGAGCATGAGGACGGCTGAGCGGGAAGAGACAATAAGGCGTGGAGCCAATACAAAGGCAGGCAAGACACCTTGTCTCTCGCTGAAGCCACCAATTCCAGGCCTTCACCGAGGCTTAGAGACGTACCCTGGCCTGACCGATCGCGACTTCCGATATGCTTTGTGAAACCATTGAACGAGGTATACAGAGTGTACATATATCTACCTTACATAAAAATGTTTTGTGCATGCGACCGATACTGTATGCTATGCTATGCTTGCTTCAATCGGCGATGATGCCGCTTAGTCAAAACTCCGCACGCTGCAGGTTTCAGTCCAAAGGACGCGCCTTGGTCCTTGGTCTGGATGAGTTGGCCTGACGGAATTGCCTTTCGGACTGTTCGGGCCTTAGGGAGGGAGCCATTTGGAAACATCGTGTCGCGTATCTACGGAGAAGCTTGCATGGGACTCTCGGCTCGCGGCCTCGGTCGTGGCGAGGCAGTCTGTGGAGTCCTTTTCCCCAGAATCACACGGAATAGCGACGTAAGGATGATCGTGACGGAGCCGCTTAACAACGGGCCGGGCAATGTTCTACGTAGTAAAAGTCCCATCCTCGGTGACTTGGCCGCGGTTATTTGCCCTCATCCACAAAAAGCTCGAGTACAATTGCATTCCCAAGTCGTGCACCCAAACGCACCATGGGTCTGGCATTCTGCTAAAGATTGCAGCGCGCAGCCTTGCGCCAGGAACTTGGGGGGGCACAGTATTGATGGGCACCGTCCACCTGTAACAGCTGAAACAACAACAGCCAGATATCAGGAAAGGATGTGGGTTTGGCCATTACTACATGGTCGTGCAAATACACTCGCTGCCATGACTGCGTCTCTACGCCCTGCGAAAGGCCTGCAAGGGCGCTATTCAGGTTCTATTTCTTGATTGATGTCCCCAGCAATTCCCAGCACGTTGGCTTGTGGATGGTCATTGGCCAGAGTATCGCGAGGCTATCGTCTTCTTCCGGAGCAGGGAGGAGACAGGTCGTGGCTAGCAGGTAAGGTACGTATACCCTACAGTTTCTATTAATTGCAGCGCGTTGCCCTGTCTAACTGTATCTGCCAATTCATCGACAGACACCCCATGTCCGTTTTGAATGCTGGGCGGCTGACCAGGTCATCATCCCCCTCCCTTTTCGCTCCGTGCGAAATCCCACCTAGCGATATCATGTGAGCACTTGTTGGGGTTGACGAGTATTCCTACCAGGCCCAAGTTAGGCAAGATTGGGAGGACCGCACATTAGGGTCGCTTGTGGAATTGTTATCTGCGGGAAATGAGGCCAGGCACTGGTTAAAACAGCTGCTCATACCATGCTGTTAGCTCGTACCTTAAAGTGTTGTACGCGGCCTACCTTATGGGCGAGGTAGAGAGAGGGGCCCCGACCATCGGCAACAACTTTCTTACCTTACCTTGCCTACCGTGGTAGGTTAGTAGGTGCCTGAGGAGTGGCCTCTCTTAAGAGAGCATTGCCCAGATCGCGTAGTCAGTAACACAAAATCATGGTCAGGGACGCGTACGGCAACAAAAAACCACCTCTACAGCACGTGTCTCCCTGCTCGGATTGCCTTCTCTAGGATGCATTGCGCTGTCGCAATGTTGCTTGCCCCGGGCCTTGCCCCGGCTTAGTCGAGCCCTGCCGCCTGGCTCAGTTACAGTGGACCTGCCCGGGACTGTATCGTGCACCCAGGGCGCTACGGTGCCTGTTTCTGGCAACTCAAATCAACCCAACCTAGGTAACCAACAGAAATGCTCACTTGTGTTAGTGGCTGCTTAGACCAGCTGCCGAGGGTACTCGCGCCGAAGCTTGCGTATCGCCGACTCTGCGCGTACACTGCTATCGCCCACCTAACCCCGGCCAACTCAGCGACTCCCGCTTGTCCCGATCCCTACCCGGGTCAACGATCGCGTTATTCAGCAGGGAGCCGTAATTCTCAAATGCTCAGCCCCTTGGCCCACACCAGCCAGCATCCATCACGCCCCCTCCCCCTCCTTCTCCTTCGAACCTGATCAGCCAGCCGGGGGTCAGCGGGCCAATAAATCCACTATTTGAGACTCCCCACCTCAAAGAGGTGGCCTTTGGAAGCCGCTGGAAAGGTGAACGGGCTTGAAGCAGTCCTGACTGAACTTGTTCCTAGCTTTGGCACCCACCCCCCCTCCTCCTCAATGCTCAGTCTTGCTGTACAGTGTGGGACTAACACCCATTGCCTCCCCATCTTTCCGGCTTCTGCTTTGACTTCAAATGCGGTACAGTTACGGCCAGTCCATCAAGACTAGTTGCTAGGCAAATGCCTTAGAGTTATTCCACGCAGGCCCCCTGAGGCGGCGGCGCGGCGGCGGTCGGCCCCGAACATTGTACAGGAAATAGAAAAAAAAATTAAAAAAGTTCAGGTGAAAGAAAAGGGTCAGATCCTCGACGGCCAGATTTCCCTCCTTTTGATTCACGAGACAATCAAAAGTGTACTGTACAAGACGTCCGTCTCTCAAAGAGCCAACTTCTCCCAGGCGCGGAGCTGCTTGTTATAGGCGCCCCCCGCTGTGCCACACACACACACCCTTGCTGAATGCTTGCTCCTCCCAAAATATTATTTCTCGTCCGCTAGGCTCTGACTCTCTTTCGCGATTTCGGGGGGTCTCTCTTGCTCTCTGCTGCCTACTCCTTACCAACCGTCCTCGAAGAACAAACCCCCAGCAACGCTTCCTTCACCACTTGCACGGCCAAAGAACATTGTCGCGCGCACTTTCGACAGTTTTGTTTAGAAACGAGGCACTTCGGGACAGCGACCGGCCGTCGTCAGTCGCTTCTCGACCTTCACCCAACCCAACCGTCGTTGCCGGCAATGGCCTCTTCCAAGGTATGACTTCTGACACAGCTCCTCTAGGGAAAGAATCATCTCCATATTCACTACGTCTTCTTTTCGTACCTCCTGTTGACATACCTTGCTTTTCTAGGAAATGCAACCGTCTGTGAGGCCATTGACTCAGCACCGTCCCTCCTTGTCGAGCGTCTCCTCCTCGGGACTACCCGGCCGTCAATCACACTCCCGCAACAACTCCCACTCCTTGCTCACGGCCGGAGCTCTCAATGCCTCGCACCGCGTCACCCGCCGCAAGTCGGTAACCAATCCTGGCGCCAATGTCGCCGCCATCACGGCCGCTCTCCGCGACGGCGAGCGTTCCCCCACCATGCCCATCGCAACGGCCGCGCGACGCAACACCATGTCCAAGACTGCGGCTGCTCGGGCCGCTATTGTGAGCAGCTTGCCTTCTCCACCAGCAAGCCTCCCGTCCCACGCACATAAAGCGATGGCCGATATGAAGCGCGAGCAAGACAGTGCCATTGACGATGATGCCAACGACCTCTCGGGCGAAGAAGGATCTAACGATAAGTCCCAAAATGCCCGCACAAGGCGCGCTAGCGATGGCCAGCCCTTGATGAAGGAGGGCAGGAAGAGCAACCGCATCGAGGTTCGCTGTGACAAGTGCGGCAAGAGTTATAAGCACAGCAGTTGTTTGACAAAGCACTTGTTGGTCTCCCTCCCATTCCAGTCCCTTGCAGTGACATGAGTATGATCGGAGCGTGCGAGGATGCGGCACGGCCGTGCCGTCTTACCGTCCAACCGTCCAACTCGAACCCATCAGGAGCATTTGAGCACATTTGTTGACTTGTCGATTAGGTGGGAGCATACTCCCGAGTGGTCTTTCACGTCCAAGCTCCTAATCTCCAAGCACCAACAAGTACAACTGCTGGAGGCCGCATCGGTCCTCGTGGCCATGAATGGCACCAGCACAGACAGCTCCGCAACTCCGCCTGATTCGGCCAAGGACTTCCCTAGCGAACCGGAGTCTGCTTCCCCAGCCGCTTCTGGTTATTCGGATCAGGCTGAGCGCCAGAGCTCTGCCGATACCACCCCACCGCCAATGAGCGAGGGGCTGAGCTTTGGTGGATATCGTACCAAGCGCTACAGCAGCGGGAGTGGCATTTCTCGTAGCTACCAGTCTGCCCCATCATCGGGTTTGCTGGCAGCTGATCTCGGCTCATATGGCTCCGGCCTCGGTCACTTCCGCCAACGAAGCGTCGAGCATCGACCTTCGTCTTCAGGACTGAATGAAACCGGACAGGAAGACCAGGACCTTGCCGCCGCGGTCGAACTCCTGAGCTGCAGCTTTGGCAGCAACAATGGCTCTAGGGGCACCGTGACGCTCCCGGCAGATGCACCTCCCGTGCCTCCGGTTCCTGCGCAGTATCGTGATCAGGCGGCCTCGCTGGGCACAAGCTTTTTAAACAGCCTTCCTGGACGTCAACCAGAAAGCTTCACGCGTGGCGAGATGCGCCGTGACAGCGAAGATGTCAAGATGGAAGAGGGTGCTGGATCCCCGATGGATGACGACGACTTTGATATGCGGTCTCGAGCCCGCAGCGATGAAGACGACGATGGCGTTTTCGGTCGCATGGAGGATTAATGAACTGTTTGATTTTCAGGATTTTTGGATAAGGAACCGCATTATGATAGGACGGGTTTGGGATCTTCAGCTGGAGTCGGGCACGTTAGCTCTGGAGTCGGATGCGTTGAATGACCTCGGAGAACTGGCGCGCTCTTGTCTCCTTTGTATCACGATATTATCACACATTGTGTATAAGGTGGTTCAGCTCCGCCGCCAATCTTCAGCACCGAAGAGTGGAGGGCCTCGCCTGCTTCTTAGCGGATGAGTTTCGCTTCTCCACGAGGTTAAAGTGAGGATTCGGAGTGGGCGTCGAGCGAACACCAATCATAAATAAACCAGGAATGGAAACCTTGAAACGAGAAACCATCAGATATCTTTCATACGTGACATGTGCGCGTGCGGCATTATGCGCAAGTGCACTAGACAGCGCGTTGAAGTGCCGGCAGAATCATGTAGGGAGAGCAAGCGAAGCTTCAGCGTTTAAAAGCACGAGCAAGGCCTCGCTTGCTCTTCATGATGGATGCATACTTGATCTGGGCGTCCGTCGGCAAGCCCATTATAGTGATGAAAAAGAAAGACTCCCTTGGGCGCAACACGGTGGAAGCTCAGAACAATGTCTTAGGAAGAAACGACTTGTAGGCAACAAGATAATGACTGCACAGGAAAACCACATTCACAAGCGAGTGGTAGCATACAGCTGGGCGCCCGCACAATGTGGCGTCGAGGTTGACGGCGAGTCACATGAGACTCAAGGTTGCTCGGCCTTCACTGATGTCGATGAAATTTCTGCTCGTGCAGAAAAGATTAGAGACGGGGTAGAGTTGAGAGGTGGATACCAGCGCCTGCGAGATGGCAGCTGTGGAGGAGCAAAAAGGTGACAAAATAAGGCGGGGCAGGCTGTGGTAGTCTATCAACGTGCTTTGGATAAACAGACCATGCTGGTACTGCGTCTAAAAAATCATAGACATTGTGATATATATAAATATATATTTATATA
>PXOD01000977.1:0-10254 GCA_003012165.1 Paramyrothecium roridum
TCTCTCCCAAACACCATTTTGGATCGAGGCAGCCCATCCCAGCCCTTCAAGTGCCGACCGTTAACTCTTTGAGAGCCTGCTTTCTTCACCCTTTACCTTTTTCTAACTTACCTTTTCGTCATCGCCCTTCTTCTTCCATCCACAAGCCTTCACCGCATCGTGACTTTGCGACGTGGGTATGCTGTGACATTGTGGCAGTGAGGTCGGTCACCGTCCTCCCGTCAAGATCCAAGCCACTGGCCCCCCCCCCCCCAGTCCCCGTCCCCGTCCCATTATACATTGGGCCGGGTCCTGTCATCTCACCCGCGCCATACCTGCTATCATTGCCAAGTTGTTCTGGCCACCAACAACCCTCGTCAATCCTCGCTCGCTGCGACTCTGCTGCCTCGTCCTTTCATCAACCTATTGCCGGTCCGCAAATAGGCCCCGTTTTGTTGATTGAACTCGCTTCTTGAAACCAATCCGTTCCGCTGTCCAGATTGAACCAACGGCGGACGTTGAATGTTGTTCAACTCTTTGGCCTCCTATTTGGTGTCGCTCACACTCAAAACCCCCACGTCCCTGTCTGCTATTATCAGTTCGGCCCCATATCAGCCTGCACTTATCGACAACTTCTGTCCATCCCCTTTCCGTGGCAGACACGTTTCTCGCCCTCGTGGAAAATTTCCTACCTTATCTTTTCCTTGGTGTCTAGACTCTGTCTCACCATCCTCGCCACCCCCTAAAGAAGCGCCTGGGATAGCTTGCGACGACAACCTCCGGCCGCTTGGCGACGTTGACACTATCTGGCACTCACTCGCAGGCCACCATGGCGCCGGCCGAATCGTGGCCCGATGGTGACGGCCTGCCACCGCCGCCGCCGCCGTCCCACCAAGACCAACTCAACCGGCAGATGATCCGTCATCTGATGACGCAGTATAGCCATGAGGAAATGCAGCGCATTTGGCAAGAGGAGACCCGATCAGCTCGTATGTTGTTCCTTTCTCTCTCTCAGTTTCATACCGCCACTTTCTTGCCCGAAACAGGCGGGCCGGATGTTTAAGATTTCGCCCTGTATGTGATATCCAGACTGATAATGTGCAACAGATAGCGATACCGCATCCATCTTCACCAGCAGTACCCGGTCATCCGTCAAGTCTGAAGATGCCACCAGCGTCTTCGATTCTGGGAGCAGTATCCGGACTACATCCGATTCGTCTTCAAGCCGGGGAAGCATAATCTCGAATGTATCCGCCAAATTCCTCGGCCGCAAGAGCCGACCCAGCGTCACGTCCACGCCAGCGCCCCAACCGTCGCAGGTGGATGGGCTCGGCTGGGACACCGACGACGCCGCGACGATGAACTCTGGCGACTCTGCCATCTCTGCGGCACCGAAGCAGAAGGGTGCCTTCATGTGCGGGTTTTGTAAGGAAGAGGGCATCCAGAAGACATGTACTCGCAAGAACGATCTGAAGCGGCATATCGAGGACTTTCACAACATGAACGCACAATGGTTCTGCCGGCATCGAGGCTGTCAGATGGTCTTCGACTGGCAGACGGCCTACAAGACGCATTTGAAGCAATCGCACGGTGGATCCCGTATGAGCCTCGACGACGCCAAGGTGAGCCTGTGCCCCCAGACGGTCTTCGCTTGCGGTTTCGAAAAGTGCACCACCGTCTTCGAGGCATCGACCGATGACGATGCCGGCACTACCTTCAAGGACTACGTCGCCCACATCGTGAAGCATTTCGATGAAGCTACCAACAGCGGGGAATGGACGTACTCGGGACGCATCCGCAACCTCCTGCGACAGGCTGGCGTGTTCCGGGCATGGAATAACACGACGTGGGCCGCTGATTCCGAGCGTCATCGTCTGACGTGGCATCCGCAGACCAGTGGCGTATTGAGGAAACGCCTGGAAACACGGCACATTGGTGACCTGCAGCTTTTGATTCAATATGTTATTATGACCGGCTCAGATCCCACCACAACGCAAAAATACCGCGAGGACTTTACCACACCCGTCCGGGACGAGTGCCAGATGGCAATTCCTGGCCACAAGATCAGGGCTCCCATTCCTGCCACAACGGCGCCCATGGACGCGGAGCCCGAGTTCAGGATATCACGCGGTGCGAACCCAAGTCTCGCGGCCTACCTGGCCACACAGCGCCGCGTGTACGTGCCACGGCCTCCCGTTCGCTCCGGCCGGTCCGCCCGTCCTCCCGTACGCGCCATGCCCAGCTCCGGAACCCCATTGGCTTCGCACTTTGAGTACCATGGGAACCAAGCGGCGCCCGTGTACGATGGTCGGCAGCAACAACAGCATCATCACCATCAGCAGCACCCGCAGTATGCCGTCATGACGCAACCTCACGGTGGCATCATCGCAGACGAGATGAGGAATCTGCGTTCCATGACCGGACACGCCTCAGAGGCGGATGTGGAGATGGGCGATGCGCACATGGTGGACGCAAGCTACATGTCGCATTCCCACCACACAGATGGCTTTTCCAGTCCCTACGGATCTGGTGCGATGCATTCCTCGGACGCTATTGATGCCTGTGGCTTGTCAAGCCAACCTGCAGCCATGGATCAACAGCACGATGCATTCGTGCCGTACGGGACGAACCATACGTACTAATATGACGACACTCACTTCGCGTAAGTGACACGGCAATATGCGGCAACACGAGGCTCTTCCTTCCACAGACGGTAAAAGCCACAGAATACGCGAGGTGCAAGCCCGATCCGTCCACTTGCATGTATTCGGCTCTATCGCCAGATATGCTGCTTGGACATACACGCTTTTCCGAAGCAAGCGAGCTTTGTCTCCATTTGATCTCATTTTCTCTTCTGTTTCTCCTTGACATTTACGACACAGCCTCATTCTCATATGTGTGTTCATATACCCCCTTTCCAGCTGCTGTGACGCTGGTTTACCCGCCTTATTTTTCTCTTTTGTGCTTATTATTGTGCTTTGATTGTTTGGGTACACGAATACACGGGCGAGTGGGCGGCAGCTCTTACATCTAGATGTGCATTGGGCAACAGAGATTTCAGATCCTGGGTAGGGTATCAAATCTTCAGGGACTAGATGGTTCTCAATTCTCATGGGGTTTTCTCTTTCTCCAAAAAGAGCAAGAAGGTCACCGCCGGACGGGGTTGGGAAGCATGCAAGGTGTTGTCGGCGGTATGGTTTTTGTTTTGTTTGGAGCTCAGCTCCTCCTTGTGGTTCTGCTACGGGATGGGACGAGACAGGCAAATGATGCCTGGACGTCAGAATAGACAGATACCATTTGTCAGTTTCATTTTTAGAATCAGAGCGTGATTGATCGACACAGGTGCGGGTGGTGACAATCGCATGTCCTGCAGAAAACCTGCTCCTGCGCTGCGTCCCGCTGCTCGTTGACGCAAGCGTATTGATGCTGCTCGCTCACGGGTCGATAGCCGTACGGGGTAAGGTAGCGACGTGGAGAATATTGTGCCACGTGCTAACAGGAAAGCTGGGGGTCCCCAACCAGGCCAACGAAAGGCGAAAGACGATCGTCGACTAAACTATTGGGGAAGCGGAGCGAGCATCACCAATGTGTGCGCCTACAAAACCGGGTCTTGGAGCTGTGGCCGGAGATAGCTGGCCTAATCACAAGTCTGGGCGTGCGCCAGTATGTGCTGACGTCTATGGGTGCGTGAAGGACTCGAAGCACCGGTTTCCTGTTATCAGGGAAAATGGCGTCAGCCAGCCAGCGGCAATGGCGTGCGGAAGTGCGGAGCGCACCGCCAGCCATCCCGATGCTGAGGCGTTTCCCTTCCACCCTCCTGGCAATCATTCTACAAGGGCGTCAATTGCCGTTGCGTTCGAGGCCAAGTGATCGACACAAGGCAAGAACCTGGCAACCTCCCTTTTCTTCTTTCCCCTTCCAAGCAAACGAGCATGCGAGGCGTCGCAAGCATGAACGCAGGACTATAGGCGGTTTGTTGGGGGCCGCCGCCTTTGCATTGAACAGTTCACTAAGCACGGCAGCTGATGAGTTCAAACAGCACTCGGAAGCAAATCCGCCCCCCATGGGGCAGAGGAGGCTTAAAGGGGTATGGTGGGAACGATGCAAGGCGAAGCCTACCAAGGTTAAGTGTATAGTAATGGTGCCAGTAAGTTGCATGTGTTTGCCGTGCTATTGGCTCCCTACGCTGCCTCGCATGGTGTGAGTAAGTTTTGGCCTTCCCACAGCGTTGCATCGTGCAAGGGAGGAACGCGGGAGCTGAATGAGGCCTCGGTCGGGGCCCGCTCACCCCTTCACTTTTTGCCCAGGCTCTTTCCATGAGCTATTGCTGTTTGAACCCAGTTCAGGCTTGGACTCTCACTACCGGTGTTTGCCTCTGCTTTGCGCGTACGGGCAGCTACCACGCAACTCGTCAAATGGTGCTCCACCCGGAGAGGAAGGTTGTATCCACCCGCGGCAGTGCTTTACAGATCCGCGCAGTAGCAGCGAGCTTAAGAAAGCAGTTATGCTCATGGGGAAAGGCACAAGTTGCCAACCAAGACCCATCTTTAACCGGCACAACTATCTCTCGGCCCGTGAAGGGCCGCTTGGTCTGTATACCCACGATGTCTTGTAGTCGACTGACATAGCGATTTGGTATTGCCACCGTCGGTCGAAATGGCGGCCGGGTGACATGGGTCTCGCCGTATCAGGTCAATGGTATGTGCAGCGACCTTTCTTCTTGCGACCCTAGGCATGGATTGTATTTTTGCTTTTTCCAGGAGACCTTTGCCCTTCTTTCGACAAAGTTTGCGAACAGAGCGCTCAGCCCTATCCCAGGGGCTTGGTTATGCCTAGGCCATAGCGGTGCACCACGTATATTACTGTGTTCCAGGAATAAGTACGTCCATGGGCTCGGATGTTGTGCTGCATCGCTTCGGTGGAGAGGGATAGGTCCTTCGTAGCGAGTGGTGGTAGACTACAACAAACCTTGTTCAAGGGGGTCAAGAACCCTGTCCCAAGAAGTCCAGCTCTCAGATACACAGCTAAACTTGGGGCGTGGGAAGGCGACTGGAGACTGAATGCAGATGTAGTGTGCAGGTGTCCAAGCCAAGTATGCGACAGAAAAGCTCCTTCCTCATCCGTACGACCAGATGGAGGGTAAGATGCTCTTGGCAAACTGGGGTGAATCCCTGCAAGAGCTCTGACTGGATGGAGAAGTGTCCTCGGATGAAGCGTGGTTGCAGGTTCCAGCCAGGGAAGAACACAACGAGCAGGGCCTCAACTCTGCAGAAGAGGAACCGGCGCATAGAGACATGATGCGATAGCAAGCACTGCATACCGTAGTATGATTTCGGTCGTGCCCTCTCATCACAAGACGCGGCCCTGGGTTAGCTCGGGCCTATGATGCAGATTTGGCAAGGCCCGTTAGGGTCGGTTCGGGTCCGAAGGTTTATTATGTGGACTGGGTGAAGTGGTGTTAGAACGAGGGACGGGAAGTGAGGAGGGACAAGGATGCAGAGAAGGGTTGTCTTGAGTGATCAGAATGCAGTTTGTGGCAAGGATATCCCGACCTGATGATGTACGCCCACTGAAGCAGGACTTCTTCAGTTGCTGAAGAATAGGGACTTTCAATCGTCAACCTGAACGAACGGACGTGGAAGGGAGGGGAGGGGGGATACGAAAACAGGAACATGAACAAGAATGGGCATAGAATGACCGGGACCTTGCATCATGTCCACGTGGACGCAAGCGTCTGGCGTTGTTGCAGAGTGGGCTGAAAAACCACCATTGCGCAGCGTAAGGCTCGCATTAGCTTGACAGACGATGGAGCAACACGAAAAGCTCACCACCACCACCACCAGGTGAGAACACGGTTGTCGTAATCACGCAAGCCTTCCGAGCAACAAGGGGTGATGTACCGTGGTAGGACGATACAAGCCACGAAAAGAGGATCTCTGAATTTCTGGAATGAACTCAACGGCAAGCCGCACGTGGCAAACGCTGGAAACCTGTTTAATCTTAATTCTCGCCCGGGTGTGCTGGGGTTCCGGCAGAGACGAGTTCTGGAACAAAAGCGCAGGAAATAGCAGGTGATCTAGGTGTGGTATCGTGCATTATTCTGCAGGCGAGGCCAGAGGCTGTGGTAGCATTCAATGGCACTGCATTATCATGCAAATTGGGACTTGCGAAAGCTGGAAAGGAGGGAGAATCGGAGGGGGTGGGCAAATGCAAGGCTGTGGCGTAGAGCCCGCGTGGACGCGTCGGCAACTGGGAATGCGGATGAGAAGGACACGGCTCGAACTATCCATCGAGATGCGGCTTGCACTTCCTGAGAGCGGAATATGCCATGGTCGATCAAACAAATGTCGATGCCGGTCTAAATGTTAAATTACCGAACATGGGGACAATTCGGTCGTTTTTCGTTTGTCCATCGTGGCTCGGCCGTTGCTGGTGGCGTGGAGCTTGACCGAGACTTGAGAGTTTCCGGCAAATGCTCCCCGGCCGCTAAAGTCGGTAGTAAGGTAGAGTAGGGTAGGGTACCAAGTTTCGAAGTCATTTCTCTCGATGTTCGTTTCTTCTTTGGAAAAAAACAAAAAACAAAAAAACACCCGTGCCCATGGTAACGTCCGTGTGTGTTTGGGAAAGGCTAAATGAAATGAATACGGTGAAGAAAGACGAAGACACGGACCATACCTAAGGTACCTACCTTGAGGTAGGCCGGCGAGCTAAGGAAAGAGATGTACCCTAAGGTAATAGCCCAAGCGGAAGAGCGAGAAGGTGAATGGCGATTATTAAGGCAGTGCGTCGAGATGCACCTGCCCCAAGCACACAGACCGGCAGCCACTACCTTCGGCGCCTTCTCGAGCAGGCGCGTGTAACATCGTGTGCACACCTGTTGTGAAAGGACGCCGCGAGGCTTCGGTCATGCATTTTGCTAAAGGGACTTGGGTTACTGCTCAACTGAAGCGCATGATGTGCGGCTCTCCGTGCAGCCTGTTTGTTTCGCCTCCGCCCAGGCGCCCCGGGTGTAGCTGCAAGTGCAGGCTGAACGCACAAACACCACAACGATGCTACCATCTAACTACGTACGCAGTCGCGGAATAAGCCACTTAACATTACAAGCCTGGCGCAACAAAGCTAGCAGCGGCAACACTTAGAGTCGTGGCCCACTTGCTCAACTTCTATCTGCTAGACTACCTTCGTGCCGCGGCCGGTGGAAACCGAAGGCTTGCGGCGGCTTCTGGATGCCTCACATCAACGGGTCCCGCGGGGACCACGGGGTTTCCTTGTCCACCATCATGAACATGGCGTCAGGGCTCCCGTCCCGGATGTCGTTGCACCAGGCTTTCTCCCTTGGCATCATCAGGCGGGGCCTGCCTCTGCTGTGGCGCAAACCCCGTTGCCGGCGGACCAGTCACGGCAGGGCTGGTGTTCCATCGCTCATTTCGCTGAAACTAGCCCACCGGCCAGGACGCCCTTGTCGCGCACTAGGCTAACTCGCGCAATTGCAGGGGCAGGCGGGTCCTTTCAAGGCGCATCGTTTAAACCTTTTCGGGGCGCCTTCATCAATCTCATCAGGATCGGTCGCGCGTTAGCGGCGGTTGCTTGTTCCGTCGGCTTGAGATAATGATGGCCCTATCAACTTCCCGAGTGGGTCGTTGCGTTGCGCATTTCGACTTGGGCATCGGAGTAGCGTGCCCTCCAAGTTGCTACTAGTCCACTGGCTTCGCTGCCCAGCGTCTTGTTTTTTTTATTTTTATTTTTATCATTTATTATTAATTATTGATCTTTTTGTTTTAATGTGCCGACGTGTGTTCCGCAAACCAATGTATGTATCTTCGCTCGCCAACCTGTTACCCTGCGAGCCTCATCTGGACCAGAGGATGACTCCGTGATAGGCCAGTCCAAATCTCATCTCATCTCACCAATTAAGCGTGCGTCTTTGTCATGTCACGGTGTCTCGGCTGAGTCACGGGCCACGACGTTGGTAGTAATGTCGATCTTATGCTCAAGGACGGGCCCCGTCCCCTGAACGGTCATTCACTAGGCAGTATGGCAGGACAAAAGGCAACTTGGACAAGAATGCACAATTCACATGCATGCTGCTGCTCAATGTCAAATGGTTTTCCCCATTGCCTACCTCCTGCGCGATTGGCGGATCTGGCCGAAATGAAATGGCATCAAACCTCGTTTTGACTGCCACCGTCCATACCCATCCGCTTTGGCCAAGGCCCGCTCATGCTGCCTTGTTACGGAGGACCCAAGCTGTTGATCGAATTAGATTGCTCCGCACAGGTTTGACGACGAGTCAGCATACCCTCCCTCATTAGCCGCCTTGGAGGCCAACGCTGGAGCGATGACGGGGACATGGTCGCGCGGAAAGGTGGAACAGACGTGCGGAGCCCTCTGTGATGATTTTCTTCTAGAAGAGCGGCAGAAACGGGGGTCTCTCACGCATGCTTCGATCACTAGATGGGACTTGCGTCGGAACGCTGCAGGGATCTCTTGCGCACACACGTAAGGGACCCATGTCTCTCCCGGACGTCGCCGTGTGTCTTGGCGACGCTACGACCCAACTCGTCCTTTCCATCTCTTCCCTGCTCGCGCCTTTTCCTTTTGTGTCCGTGGCTTTTCATGCCGAAGTCGTTCATCGGATTCGAAGGACGCTTGACACGCTAAGAGACGAGCAGTTGGTCGCTGCAGAATTTTTTGCTTCGCACGGCCAATATCCGGATGAAACGAAGCGAAGAAAAAAAGAGTTTTTGGCTAACCGGGGGATACATCGCTACAGACATCTAGTCCCACGGTTTTGGGTCGTGCTTTGAAGCGGTGCAGAAGAAGGTGGATGCATGATGATCCCGTTGATGTGCCGGCGCTGGTTGTTCTGGTCGGGTTTTGTGCAACCACAAGCATAGCCGGGCGAGCATGCCAAACCAGATGCCAAGCCAAGGTACGTTATTTTGTCTTTGAACGAGGCATGAATTGCAAGTAGGGTGGGTGTGTGAGATTGGTGCATTTCGTGCAAAGAATGCGTGTTACGTTTCAGATCATCTTCACGGCCGAATGATTGGGCAACGGAGCAGCATCAAGCAAGGTACAGCGCGGGCCAGGAACAGCCAGCCCAAGCAGAGAGCAATCTAGAGCCACAATCGACAATCGAGAAATGACAGACAAGGCGCGTGTGGGTGGGTGAGTAAGGTAAGTGCGTCAATGGGCCTGGGTAAGAGAGCAAAGAGAGAGAATACGTCGTACGCGCCAACCAGTCACCACGGAGGGCCAGGCACACAGAAAACCGGCGCTGTTCCTGAAACGGCTGCGCTACAGCCCTGGGCTTGTTCATTCTAAAGGCACATCGCAGGTCTGATTGGCCGGAGCGGGCAGGTTGGGGCTGGCAGGTTGGGGCTGGCAGGCTTGCTGTTGCTGGGTATGGGCCCCAACTAAGGTAAGGTAAGAAAGAGAGTGTGGGTGGGCGGGCAACGGGGAGAGGGACGGCGGATTGGCTCCAGGTCGACTGTATTACGGATTCGCACGAGGGTCAGAGACAACACGACATGGGATCCTTGGCCGAGGACCACACCCTCTCCGCTCCCCCAGAGACCAAGTGCGCCAGCAGCTCCCAGGGGGTCGATCAAGCCGGAGGGGAAGAGGGAGGGCGAGAGAGAGACAAGAGAGCCTTCTCGAGGAGAGATGGTGCCTTACCTGACCTGTAATCTGTACCTTAGGCTATTATTATCCCCGCCAGTACGACCAACCAAAGCGCCATTCGGTCGCGAATCCACACCCCCCTTTTCCTCTCTGTCTCCCTCTTTCTCCCATTCACTCACACGCAACCTTTTCCCCCCTCCCGATTTTTTTAGGGCGCTCTTTTCCCGTCGTGATTATTCCTTGTCCCATGTCTTGCCCACCATAACCACAACCATGTCAGTCAACAGACGTCCGTGTCTTATCTAGTTCTCTGGCTCACCCGTTTCTACTCCTTCTCTCTCTCATTCTCGCTCCGAGGCCCTATTTTTCCTTCTCATTTCTCACTCCCTGGGGTCCACTTCCGCTCCGTCAGGGAAATATTCTAGAAACCTTCCCCCCCGGCTTTGCGCTCTCTCTCACACTCCCACGTCCTCACCCATCCATCATCTTCTGTCCCATGCCCATGCCCAGGCTCCATGCCCACCCCTGTTCTGCCGCTATCCCTTCTTGTGAATCTTTTGCTTCCTGCTACTCCTCCCCCCCCGGCCGCACTTAGTAGGCAAGGTTAGAGTCGCAGTACAGTAGCCCTCCCCCCCCAGAGCGCCTATC
>PXOD01000981.1:0-16362 GCA_003012165.1 Paramyrothecium roridum
AAAAAAGCGTGCGAAGGATAATGGAGAGGGCAGGGTGAGAGTACTGACAAGCTATGTAGGTACTGCTAGCCCAGGTGCCGTAATTAGGCCTGGGGAGGAGCCCACACTCGTCGTGGCTGCTGGCGGCAACCCGCCTGCAAAAGCGACAGAACAGGCCACTAACCGAATCATCCCGCACCCCTACGGTNNGGTGTGTGAGAGAGAGAGAGTGTGTGTGTGTGTGTGAGCCGTATGCACGTGTGCTGCAAAGCACAAGCACAGCACAAAACGCAATACCCAGGGCAGCACCGTCAGCTCCCGGGACGAGCGACCTGGCTGTCTGGACTTACCGTCGCCGTTAGTGTTGTGGGCCGGGCGAAAGTACTGGACCCCTGTCGACGACTTGGATCTGATCATGCAGTTGCCGGGTTGAGTACTTGTAGTGGCTGTCATGGTGACCCGGGCTCCTCCCAAGCTGGGCAGGGGAGGCGAAAGAGATCTGGCAAGGAACTTGGCTGAGCCAAACGTGGAAACAGGGGGCGTTGACGGACGACTCGAGCTGCCTCGCTGCGGGGCCGCCTTGGCCGTGGTTTCAGACGTCAGCACGCTTGGCTAGTACTAAGTACCACTGCCAGAGGTCATCCCCAGGGATTCCAAGGACCATGTGTCAATGTAGATCGGTACGGCGACGGTACGCCCGACAGACGATTCTTTTAGGGTCGATTTTACCACGCCCTGTGGAAGCAAGTCGCCTCGCCCTGAATGGGAATGGCAGGTAACTTTAATCCAGAGAGATCCTCGATCCTAGGGCATTCGCGTTGGCCTTCTCAATCAACGGCAGAGATGGCAAGGACAGTGTGATATCCTCCATGGGCCACGAACATAATACAGCAGAATATGCGCTATCTGACACCTGACATGTTGAGTTGCTTTGCAGAGTGCAGGTAAGTCATGGTAGCCCTGCGTGGAAGAAGGAGAACCTGCTATGCCACCATGTCGGAAAAGAAGCAATCTGCATGAACGCTAGTATCAGTACTTGCACTGACAGCCCGATTATGACAGAATAGGTAAACAAAAGCCAATCGCTCGCCTGTGGAGACACGCACAACGGAGGATCTGCTATGCCGCCTTGTACCTATACCGAAGCGTTGCAGCTCCCCTTCCCCCCCAAGCTGCACATGCCCTCGCCTGGTACTTTCTCACGCACCCAGTCTGCCCTCATCAGGAAAATTTCCTACAGCTTTTTGGGTCCATGTTGCAACACAAAAAGACCAGACAAGCGGGCATCTGACGTAGCAGACAATGTGGATGAGCCCGACATGAGCCCGTAAACAGGAGTTTCTTCAGGCAAACCCCGAGGCGATCAACGGCCCATCGCCCCGGCCAGCTGCGAACCTCTAATCACTGTCAGGGTGTTCCAGGTGGCTCCAATGCCGCGGCTGCACCCAGAGCCCTCCGGTTCCCTCGCCGCCTTCCTCCGAATAAAATCGGCGGGCTCAGTATGCTCTACTCTAATTTATTCCAGTCTGCCAGGGCTGTCATTCCATCTGATCCATAATGGCCGCGCCAAAATTCCTTTCCCACGCCAACGAAGCCTTGACGAGCACCCATTGTTAAATAGGCCCTCGTGGGGCAACAGTCTAGTGCCGTTCACAGCAGAGCAGAAGTGGTCACGAAGATACCTTGCCTGACTTCCAGAGACATGGCAGGTCGACCACCTAAGTCAGGTTAAGTCAGTCATTTCGTCCCGTCCGCTCCAAGACCTTCATTTTCCTGATCCTCGGGAAGTGGCCCGTCTGGAGTGTAGCGCCCACATTTGTCTGCACCTCGAGGACGCAGCGCCTTGCCAGTCCACAATTATGCATGCCGTTTACGGGATATTCCCATGATTGTCAAAGATCTGCCTCCAAATCTCCGTCCCATCCCCGCGTGCCACCAGTTCTTTTTGCTCTTGGTGCTGCACCCTCTCTGATCGGCACCTCGAGGAATGGCGAGCAAGCACGTTTCTTGACCTCACAATGCGTTCTCACAGATCCACCAGCACTGCGGTCAGCCTGTATAAAGCTGATCGGTGTGCTTCGTAATGGGTGGCCATTCTTCCCATAATTGGAGGCGCCTTTGGCGTGTATGAGGTACTCTTTGATGTCTACCTACCGGTACATGGCACTTCCATATAGTAATAAGACTCTTGCAAGGCAGAGTAGCGACATGCGGCAGGGGGCCCAAAACTTCAAACGGGCAGGCTGTGCTGTGTCGGGTCCATGGTCAAATGGTGGGGACTCCACACCATTTCAGCCCGGAGACAGATGCGAGCACAGCTAGCTGCGGCGCGAAAGACCACTTCCCGCCCCTTCGAACAGCAAGCTGCGTGTCAATATTCAGATTCTGCTTCAGGACGGCCAGCATCCGTCAAGCTGGCGCGGGCTCGCTTTCGTCCATCCTAGTGTTGCTGAGTACGGAGAAGTCGACCGGCCCATCATTACGGCAACTTGGCAGGTTTTCACTGACCGGGGGAGCACGCAAGCAAGGTTATATGCTCGGAGAGCGTCCACCGACTTCCAGGCGAAGCCGCCACACCAAGCACCGTCTGGTGCGCAAAAAGAAACCGCGTCCTTGCGCCACGATATTACAGCATGTAGCTGGAAATCTGTCTCCAAATAAGCAATTCCGAAAGATCGGTGTTGAGGCGCATGTGCCAGCAACGAGCCAGCCAGCCATACACGCATCACCGAGGGCCAGGCATAGCTCCGACTGACTGTTTTCAGCAGTTGGGCGATGCATCTGCCGTGATGGTTGTCATGACTGTAACTGCATCGGACGGTACTGTACAGCAATCTTTGCCGACGACAAAATTCACCTGTTAATCAGGGTGGCCAAGACTAGCACCCCCAATGTACTCCACATTTCATCCTGGCTCCCAGAAGCAGCCCTGGCCATCCGGAACTATGCACAGAAGAGGAACTGAAGGTCAGCAACAACCAGGGGGAGGGGGGGCGGCGGCGGCAGGCCAGGAGGGAATAGAGTAGGGGGTGCGTGGCTGTAGACGATGTGCCAGGGTTCCGCGTGCCGCTATGCACTTGGGCCCAGGATTACCGGCCCTTCTTTTTTAGCCTCCCCAAATAAGCAAGAGGGGCTTTTTGTTCCCTGCTTGTCCTCAGACCAAGTGAGTAAGGTCAGGTACCTAGTAAGATGCCCCGAAAGAACTGAGAAGAGGAAACGCCTCACGTTGCATTGCGATATGTAGGGCTTTTAGCTCGCAGTGTCCACAAGGAAACGGAGTCTTATTTGGGGCAACAGCGCCCAGCAGATGACAAACCTCCTCGAGAGCGTAAGCAGCTTTTGTTGCAAATCGCAGCAGCTCGCTGACAGAAGGGATGAGCCAGCTTTGGTTACGTGTCACAGGCCAAGCTTGCCGACCCACCGTTTGTGCAAATGCGGGCGGCAAGTAGAGCGATCATCCCGTTACCACGTGAGCAAGGCATGATCTGGCCTGCAGTAGGAGAAATGGCCACCTTAGTAGATGCCGATACCTTTAGTGCGGAAATGAATTGTGAGTACCTGATCTTGCGCTTCGAGCAAGTCAAGGAATTTGTCTAAGCAAGGTAGGCAATTGTACGGCAGAAAGTGAGATTGCAAAGCTCTCCTCAGGCATAATAGTTAAGATAAGTTGTAGCATTCTCCTCTGTTATCCTTTCTCACTAAGGTAGGTATGTCTTGATAGGGAGCAAGTGGTGCCCCACGGGGCTTAAGTTCTCCAATCCGGGGGAGGCAGCCCTGCTGTGAGTATTTGCCATGTCTCTGATGCAATCGTTGGGAAGCCCATAATAATATCATTCTCTCCAGCTCCAGGCTTTTGAGGAAGAGATCCTCGGCGTTCAAGCTAAGCCGTGAGGCACACTACTGATAATATACGACAAAGGATCCATGGTACCTATGTCGCCTGTGGTTCGAGTGATACGGATAGCTTGAGAAGGGGTTTCCTGAAGAGCACGAACACGAACAGCTCAAGGCTTGCTGGACATACCTCTCACAGGCTCCATTCTATGAGTGGAATAATATCCTCGGCACTGTTACGCCGCGGACATGCAAAGAGCGTTTGATGGTCTTGGTGGCATTGATTGATCAGAACAGTTAAGGCTTCCAGCCAACCATGTTGTAAACCACATCCTCCAAGCAAGTTAGGACTAATTGCAAGGAACCCCCGGCAATGAAGAATAAAGTCCACTGGTGCTGCTAACACATTAGGGGAAGGATACAGTAGACCCCAGCAGGTCTTTTGTTATCCAGCCTCTGGTCTCTGGCTTCTGGTCCGGTACATCAAAAGATCCCCACTGAGATTGGCTCGTCTGACCAAGTTTAAGCTCGTGCAGGCCCGCAGCAGGGGAGGGAGGGGTCCCACTTGTGCTTGTGTGTGTGGGAGAGTGTCTGTTTTTTTTTTTCTCCTTCATCTTTCCCTCCTCTCCCCCCATCCTTGTCATGGATCCTCGTGGCTGCTACTCGACAGGGATGGCATGTGCGCTTGCATCGGCGTTACGGGCGGCTTGTGCCCTTTCGCGCCGGCTGCCCCGGTTCACTACAGTGGGGTGTGGGTGGGAGAGCTTACCCAATTTGGTATGTCTATCTTTCGGCTCAGCGATAGCCGCCCACTGTCGAAACCACCTGAATCCATCCAACCCACCCGATCCCTGACCAGCCGCGCGCGTCAGCGTCAATAAACCCTGGTATTTGGCCATGCCCCGGCATGCGATGAACTGTCTAGAGCAAGTCATCTCAGCGGTTCATCCAATTCAAAGGAGGCCCATGAGAAGCCCCCGGGCTTCTCGCTATCGTGCGACTCTGTTTGGGAACAACCCGAGGAGCGAGCCTGCTGGACCGAGATTTTCAAGGGCGATAAAACATCAAACGTGCAACTGGAGGCTAGGAAGGGCTTGACAATAGCTGGCGGCCATGCACGATTCTACGAAAAGAGCGACGGACAAGCTAAATGTGAACACACCTTACCCTTCCTTACAGCCACCTGGTGCCGTTTGGTAGACTATTGCCTCTTGAGGTTTTGCTCGATCAAACAAGGCCCACGCGAGTAGGCTCGAAATATCCACTAATCGGCCTGGAACCCGCCTTGGTCCGCGCCATGCATTCTCCATTTTTTCCAGGCAGCAGTATTTCGGACCACTCATTGGCTGGCATAGGCTGCAGCTCATAGGACCGCGTGAGAGGGTTTCAACCAGCGCCTCTCCAAAGACCTTCGTCTAATCTGCCGACCCGACCGGCACTTACTGGTCGTTTGTTCTGTGAACAGAGCACCATACAGTAACTCGTGGTCATAGACAGATAGCTGTTTGCTGGCCGGTGACCCCGTATACCTTTACCTGAGACAACCAAGAAAGCAGCATGGTTGCATTCATGATCAGCTGCGAGCTTGCCGCGTCTCAAGGAATCTTTTCCAAAACACGAAGCAATGGCCAAAAAGTCCTCTGACCCAATATGGATGCCACAGTGTGCGTATAACCTAGGGCGTGGTATGGGATGGCACTCCTCGGTCCCTCATCCGGTATCGTGGGTCCGGTTGAGTTTTCTCCATCCCTCGAATGCACGTGGCTTCCGCTTACGGTCACTAATCACGATTCTCCTCTCCAGAAAAAAACAAAGCTGGGTAGTGGCCCCCATCTGACAACCCGTGGCTCGTAGCCCCTCCGCGCATTGGATCCTCCGATGAGCCCTGCCGCAGGAAAACCGGGGGGATACCTTACCTTAACCCCTGGCTGAGCCTTTACGGTAGCGTGGCTTCCCCGATACATCTTGGCAGAAGGACTTTGCAAGATGCAACATTGCATCCATCCCGTCCTCTTCCTTGTACCTTGGCTGACCTGCAACTCCGTCACGGCGAGTATATCGGAATCCTAACCGTTCCACAGCGGCGGCAAGTGAAATGATGACAAGGAATAGGAATCGAGTCCTTCTGCTGCTCCGTAAGTGCTAGGCGCCTTAGTCTTCGGCCTCGAAGTTAGTTCGTGACAACAATCCAATAAGTACAACTGACTAACTAGTCTTCGCTCTGGTTTTCACATGTGCAAGGAATGGGGTGCACCCCAGGCCTGTTCTACCACCCTGGATCACACAAGAATCCCAGCCGACGGTAGGGTAGGCGAGCAGATCTCAGAAATCGCGCGCCACAATTCCTGTTGTCCCAGCGTCCATTCACTCTGAAGTTGTCGGATGCGTGCAACGACTTGAGCCGTACCGATAGAGGAACCACCAATTCTTGCTTCTGTGTCCTGCCAAGTTCACCACGACAAGGTTGGTTGGTTTGTTTTTTTTTTTTTTTTTTTCTTCTTCGTCCCGCGGTCCGGGCGCGAACTGTTAGCAGGTGTCACCCGTTCGGACACGTTTTGAGTTTCCTCTCAGTGGCCTCAGCCATGTGGAAGATGATGACGGCCGGTGCCGATTGGTTTCGTCGGGTGATGGCAGTCTTTGTTAGCGGGAGGAGTGAGCGCTCAGACACTATGAAAAGTTAAATCGCTTTCCTGTCCCCGTTGGGTTTTCATCCATCGACCATCATGCCTTTGCACCCCCCTCCCCGGCGTGCGGGTTTAGAAGACCCCTCCCCACGCTTGGACGTTGATCGACCAGGGAGGAGTCCTAAGAGTCGGAGTAGGTACTGTAAGGGACCAGCCTGTCGAAAGCTGGGCCTCAGTTGTACGAGCCAGCAGGACGTAGGACAGTTTTCCTTCCTGATGTTGAGCTGAACGAGCAATTGGAGGAGGCGTCGTGACACAGACACGGGGCATGCTCCCGGCGTGCGTCTCATTGATGTTACCTTAATCAAATGCACAGATGCTTGATTACTCGATGAAGATGGAGTGCATGCAATAGTTCAAGGCACCACAAATGTACCCGGTACTGCAGGCTGGCATGAAGAGCGCGTGGCTTGAGGAACTTTTGAGAGCGCAAACCAGGGACAGTGGATTGGTGCGTCAGGTACGGTGAGGTAACCACATGGCAGTCACCTACTTGCATGTCAAGGCTTCATTTGTCCAATGGACAATCCAACGCCTCCGGCCAAAAGCTACCCAGTCTCGATCATGACCTACACGATTGACAAGGAGTTCGTTCGACCTTGTTCGAGGACACCGGACGAAGGGCGGTCGGTCGGTCGGTCGGACTGTTGCCCGTTCGAAATCGAGTCCATCGACCAGGCGGGTTTTTTGGGGCGTAAGGCAAGGGATAGATAGTGACTTGCCTTGGATCAGCCAGCCCGGCGGCCTTTTTCCGAGGCGAGACAAGTGACTTGGAAAGCACCCTAACAATGATGGCACCTGCCTGCCTGCTGTTACGATCCCGTACCCATCTCCAAGGTAGAGACCGACGTCTCCTCTATACCTACCCTGTCTCGTTACATCCGTGGCTCCCTTTACGTCTCCCAGTACAAGCTCGGAGTGACGTGTGCCCTGCGCTGTCTCCAGCCGCTTGTCGCTGCGCCGGGCAGCGCGACCGCGCGGTTCAGGCCGCGCTTGATCCTCCGAGCCCACTGGCATCCGGGCGCCCACAACCCTGTGTTTCATCCACTGATTGACGCCGTCGGCCATCCCCGGCGGCTCCCGGTGGGCGTCGTTCGCAGTCAGGAACGTCGCCTTGCTCATGCAAACACTACAGTCGCTCGCGTGTGGTTTGTCAGATAGTGTGGTGGTGGTGGTGGCAGTGGCAGTGGCAGTGGCATTTGTCTTCTCGCCAAATCCGTGCTTGTCTCCGTTGGACCAGCGGCCAATATCGTCATCGGGCTGTGGCAATACATCTTTCCGAAGTCTGCGGGTGGTGGAGGAGGCGGCGGAGGATGGCTTCCTTCTCAGCGGCAGCGTTACATGCGACTTGTCTCACCTACCGAAGTTGAACACCCGTCGATTGGGTTTGGGTGCGCTCACAGTTGCCTGTCGCTGGTTGTCGCATGGATTACCCCGAGTGCACCTACGCACAGGACCTCCTTCGAAGTGTAAACCCTATTGCTCGCTGGCCACCCAACTTACGCCGACGATAGAGTGCCAACAGATTGCAGATGTGCCTACATTGCTTCCCAGCCCTGCTTCGGCCCAGGGCGACAGGACTGATTACGTCGGTGGTGCTTTACTCCTACTTTCTACCGTGAAGCTGGCTTCAGCGCCTAGCTCTCTTAGCGCTTTACCGTTCTCTTCCTCGTCTCCCACCATCATTATGTAAAAAGCGTGGAGACTAAGCAATTCATCGATCGATCTGCTCGGGCAGTTTGTGGTGGCTAGGTTGACCGTGAACGCTACTTTAGACCTTCAAAAACCTATCGCACTCCATTGCCATGTGGCTTGGCTGAGCTTGCTAACTTAGCTTTGCTGCATTGGAGATGGCCTACGCAAAGCTTCACCTCCTCGCCGGGATTTTTTTTCGGTGGAAGCTGCCACTAGAAACATCAAGCTGGGTATGACGAGTTGAAGTATTGCAAGTGCCAGACGAGGGCCATGGTTGGGAGGGCAGAGTATCGAGTGAACCGTGGCGTGCTGCAAAGATATCGCCAGACGGCCTTTCCCTCGAATCGTCATACTGGATACTGGAGGAATGTGGGCCGATCTGAATTCGTCGTATATTTCCCGTTGGCATGAAGAAGCCAGAAAGCAACAAATGCTTCTTCCTGGCCCTGCCGTCTCATGCGCGGAGATTCCAAAGCCACCCACCTCCATACTAAGCTATGGAAATTGATAAGTCTGGCTAGCATAGTTTACGCTAGGTTCTCGGCATGGCGGACCACGCCGGGACGATGCGATTTAGACTTCAAAGTCTTGCGTACGCCATCATTCTTACTTGGACCCGGTAACCCGGCTAATGGGAATCTCTCCTGGCCCCGAGCTTCTCTGGAGTTTTGAAAGCCCTCTATCCAGGTCCGAAGCCCGACAAGAAAGACCGAAACCAACGTTGATAGTATTTAGCGTTATACCAACCTCAAACCTACTCTGGTGCCACGGATGTAACTTGGGAGCGTTGAAGGCAATATACTAGGTGCCTATTGACCCTCCAAGGCGTCAGAACACTACCGTGCATGACTGGATTGGCCAAACGGCTGGCGTTGGAACGGTCTCTGGCTCTTGGACCTCATCAGCTAACAGCCAACACGTCAACACACTTCAAGACACTAAAAGCTGGGGCACGACAGTGTCTCACAGGTGGATTGCAAGTATCGCCCCTCTTTCCAGTAGCAGTCGATAGTTCAGCGGTCATTGGCCTTACGACGGATCCAGAGACTCTTTCCAAGTCTATTCGCGCGCTTGGACAGGATGTCGGGTTAGTTGAGTTAAGCCCAAGTCCATCGCCAAAAGGAGAATATCCTCTTTCGCGCACTCCGTTCCCAGGGATATCGACATCGATGGTCGCATGCACTTACCTCGACATCGTCACGCGTACGATTCCGTTAGGGCATGTCCAGACGCCCTCGACCAAGCCGAACTATCAAGATTTGATATTCATCCATTGACACCGAGCAGAGCCACCATGTCGTGTCCGCCACGGCTCACGAGTATGGTCATGATGGGGCCGCCGAGCCGGTTGCAATTCAACCTATTCGCGACCGTATCCAGAGCGGGCAGACTTTGTTGACCGGCCGCAGCGACGTGCACCCGGACAGGTACTTACTCCATCGAGCTTTCCGTCGATATGACCTTGGCTCCAAATGAATGGACGTCAGCATGACCTGTTCCTCGACTTTCCCTCGATCAGCGTCTTATTAGAAAGGCGGTGGGGCGGCCGCATGTCTTGGTTTCCCACGAGGGTTTGAGCCTTCAGTAAGGGCTACGAGAGTTCAGATGTTCTACTGGTGGATGAGGCTCAGGGCTCTGCCGTGCTTGCGGTCGTTACCCAGCAGAAGCGGACAACGGAGGTCTTCCAGGCCAATGGCTGGCGTTTCTGGGCGGAGCAGCTGAGACAACGAAAAAGCATACCCCGTGCTGCATCAGCTTCAAAGGATATTGTTTTCTTTTTCCCTAAGCTGGCTTCCCGGAGTGCCTCGTCGTTTCTTTTTTCCCCGCCTCCTTTCTTTTTTTCCCGCTCCGCTATTGTGCTCTTGCGTTGTTGCAACTGAACCCTCGTCCACTCAGCCATTGGAGTGCTCCCAATAGCCCCGGCCGGAGATGAGGTCCGCTCATTGCGCGTCTCTCAGACGGCTAGCATCCCCCACTCCCGCCAGGACGAGCCATATATGACTGCTCGGGGATGCATGTCCTACACCGGCAGGTTGTAGTAGGCACAGAGGAAAGACTCGCAGGTGACGGGAAACGATGAGAAGACAATGCCGAGATGAAGCAGAGGAGGCCGTCAATGCGTACAGCCGTGTGGGGGGAGAAACACAAGCCGAGCAAATTCAATGGCACCAGACCCTCTGTACACGATCTTCAGTCAAGCGGTTGGATTAAGCAAGCATGTCAAGCCTCGTTTGCGGCGAACGTCGCAATGTCAACACGTCTGATCTCGATCAAAGTGCCCATGGCGTCTTCAGCTGGACATTGACGCCCAGTACCATGCCGCCGCCGCCGCCTCGGATGTGTCGAGAACGCGTCCTGCAGGAACGTCAGGAGACCTTCTTGCTTCTTCCCTCCCTTCCCATGCTAGCCAAGCCATCGGGCCAAAGACATTTACCAAGCCGCTCCATTCGAGGCAGGGACTAAAGACATGGTCCGCTGCGAGGGTGTTACCACTGTCTCGGATATGTGCTGAACTGCTCCTAGGGGCGTGTGCATACAGCTTTTCAACATGCTCATAAAATGTGCCTGTCCGCGTGACTCTTTGTTATGAAAGTATGCACAATACATAGTATGCATGCATCTGATGATGTGCCGTGTTCTGACGGGTAGGCATTAGCACCTTTGCTTGTGACGGTAGACGAGAAGTTATAATTCCTATGATTTGCATCAGCCTAGAGTCGTTTCGTACAACCACAAGCCATCTACGGAAACAAGGTTTATATAAGATGGTGGTTACGACTTCATGTCGATGTTCAAGCGGTATATGTAAAATGCAATTGTCACGACATTTGCCCATATGCTTCGTCAATACCCTCTACTTTATCGAGGTTTCTTAGATCATAAATCGATACATGTATACAAAATGTCTCTGTAAGTCCAGGGTATTCCCTGCCTTCTCCCGTTGAAAACATCGCTACGCCGAGCCAATGCAACATTAAAAATCAAACTCCGGCCTGAAGATATCGGGGTCTACACCGGCGACTGTCTTCTCTGCCAGATCCCTCCTTCCCATCTGCGTGAAAACTCTTCGGAGAGTATCGTACAGCGTGCTACTCCTGTTCTGTGCTGACATTCTATCAATTGCCTCATCGACGTTGCCACCTGCGCCGTCGCCCAGTATCTCCTGGGCCTTCTGGCGACCGTCCTTTTCGATCCGCTTATGCATGTCGAGAGCGGCGAGGAAATGACATGCCGCTTCCTGATGACAGTTGATGTTGATACAACTGACACCAAGATTGTAGCGTGCGCGGACAAAGTTGGGAGAAAGTGATAGAGCCTGCTCATAAGCTGCAATGGCTTCTTCCGATCTTCCACTGTTGGCAAGAGTGGCGCCAAGTCTGTTCCAAAGCAGATGAAGTTGTTCTTGTTGGTTGGAAACACCGAGTTCAGCAGAATGTAACGCTGACTGGAAGCAGTCCACGGCCTTGTCATACTCCTCGGCACCATAAAATAACACACCTAAGCCAACCTGCACGTCGGGATCCATATGTTCTCCGTCCGGGCTAAGCTGCGCAGCCTTGATGAATAGCTCGGTAACCTTGTTGTGCAGTTGCTGACGATCTGTGAAGCCCATCTCTGCTGGTGGATGTAAGTCTTTGGGATCGAGAATGTTGGGATACTTGACAGAAAGCCACCGCTCTAGTGTTCGATAAGCTGTGCTGTCATAGCCCTCGTTCGTGTATGATACGGCGAGGCCCATAAGAGCGTCCAGGTTATTGGGATCCAGCTTGAGCGCTTGTTCCAAGGCTCGGATAGCTGCAGTTTCCTTTTCATTCTGGGCTTGGGCAGATCCAAGGTACACCCAAGCTTCTACATGGTTCGGTTCTCTCTGGACAGCAGCTTCAAAGGCCAAGGCTGCCAGAGAAAGGTTTCCACCCGATTTCATGATTCTAACACCTTCGTTGAACGCATCTTTGGCGTCTTTGAAGACATCCGACTCGCGGAACAGGTTTTCGTCCTCGAACATGTAGTTTTCGACAGTTGGGTCGCCGAATCGTCCCCATTCGCCCATGCCTTGGAAGTCGGGCATGAGATCATTGTTCCATTCAGTGTCGAATTGATCAAAGAGCTTTTCGTCGTCAACGAGGGACCTAGCAGTAGCCGTTTCAGCTTGTATTCCTCTCCAGATGGATTCGAAGTCACCGAACTCATTGGTTTCAGACTGCATCGCCTTATCGATCTCTTCGAGCTCGGGCTCCCCGACTCTTGCTTCGTCTTGTGCGCCTTGTGACTTGTCTTGTAACTCCATTTGCGCAAATTCTTCCTCCCACTTGTGGTCATCTAGCTCTACCAACTTTCCTTTGCCCTTTGTATCGGTAAACTGTTGCTGCATCGGCTGTTGTTGTTGGTACATTGGCTGGAACATAGACTGTCCGGACATCCCGTAGTTCATGCCCCCATTAAGCATGCCCATGCCTAGCATTGGCCGTTGGGGCATTTGGGAATGCATGCCGTTTTGCATAGGGCTAGATCTTGAGGACGACGCCGCATGGTCGACCATGTTCTGATAGCGAGCGAACTCTTCCGTGTTGAAGTGGGCTCCAGGTGGAGGCTTAAATGCAGACTCCATGCCTGGCTGAGCAGTGTTGAAATCATGGGCCCAGCCGGGTGATGCCGAACTCGCCCGAAGATGTGCGTGTTGGGCGGCGTTCAGCTGCGCCGGGCCTGCATGAAGAGGCATGTCTTGTTGAAGGCTCGGGGGTCCGTTCAGAAACTGGTTCACCATCTAAAAAGGTTGCAATAACAACGCCGGTTAGTCAAACGACTGTCCGCGTTCCAAGGGTGCCTGTCCACATACCTCGTCCTGGGGCGCTCCAGCATTCTGGCTTCGAAAGCCACCGAGTTGTCCATTAGGGCCCCTTCCAACTAGTCGGTCACGCTGCAAAGTCTTGTCATCCTGCACATGCTTCTGGAATTGGCTTAAAGGGTTTCCAGCTGTAGAGCACTCAGCTCCCCCTCCGAGGAAAGACATGTTGCTGAGATCGGTCGATGAGGGCGTGTTGCGTTTGTGGCTTCGCTGCAAACCGTCTGCGATGACTCAGAGACTACAGCAGCAGGGTCTTGACTTCGTATTCACAGGGCAACGGGGCCGCAAATAGCAAGAATGAAGATGAAGTCGAAGTTGCAGCAACGAAAGGTGGAAAGACGCCGATGGTTTGTCAGACAAGAACGTCACTCGTAGTCCAGCGGGCACGTACCGAGGCAAACCGGGGTTCGTTCGCACTTGCCGGTCACCGCAGCCGCAGGGACACATGGATACCTTCCTGCTGGCCCAGAGTCCCGCATTCGGCAGGGCACGTGACAGCGGGGTGTCGTCCCTCGTCCTTCGTCCCTGGTCCCCACTGGACCGCCTCTGAGGATCGATTCCGGGAAAGTTTGTTATCGATAAAGATGGCTGGCTTTTTTTTTTCCTAGGCCCCATGTCTTGAGTGTTTCTTGAGTATCATCAACTCTACAGTATTCGAGCGGTTCAATCAGGTGCCACTAGAATCCTTCGCATTTCTATACATTGAAAATGCTCCGACAAATGTATGTTTATGTTGAATTCGCGTAGAAAAAAGACGGAATCCTTACTTTGCACTGCAGAAAACCCCGGAACGCCCGCTCGAAGCGGGCTCTCGAGAAGCGAGAACCAAAGGCCAACGAGAACCCCAAGACTTGCCTCTTCCTCCGCGGCACGACCTGCTCCCAAGTCGTGCAGGATGCGCTCAATGACCTCTTCTCCATGCGCCAGCCGCTCTCCAAGAAGTTCACCAAGAAGAACCCCATCCACCCCTTCGAGGATGCCTCTTCCCTCGAGTTCTTCTCCGAGAAGAACGACGCCAGTCTCCTAGTCTTCGGAAGCAGCCAGAAGAAGCGCCCACATGCAATCACTTTCGTTCGCACATTCAACTACAAGGTTCTTGACATGCTCGAGCTATACCTGGATGCGGAGAGCTTCCGCCAGCTTGCTCAATTCCGCACCAAGAAGTTTGCCGTCGGCCTGAGGCCCATGGTCGTCTTTGCCGGCACAGCCTTTGAAAGCCCCGTTGCCAACGAGTACACCATGGCCAAGAGCTTGTTCTTGGACTTTTTCAAGGGCGAGGTCTCTGACAAGATCGACGTGGAGGGACTGCAGTACATCGTATCCATCAGTGCCGAGGACACGGCAGGCGAGGGCGAGGCAAAGGCCCCCATCCATCTCCGTGTGTACCTCATCCGCACCAAGCGCAGCGGACAGAAGCTTCCCCGAGTTGAGGTGGAGGAGATGGGACCCAGGATGGACTTTAGGGTCGGACGCATGAGGGAACCCGACGAGGCCATGCTCAAGGAGGCAATGAAGAAGGGCCGTGGCACCGAGGAAAGGACCAAGAAGAACATCACGACGGATTCCATGGGTGACAAGCTCGGCCGCGTCCACCTGGGCAGGCAGGATCTGAGCGAGCTGCAGCTGAGGAAGATGAAGGGTCTGAAGCGAACCAGGGCTGAAAAGGAGGCGCAGGAGGAGGACGTTGTTGAGGAGGACGATTCTAAACGAGTGAAGCAATGAGTTCTTTAGGGCCGTGAGTCAAGAATTGGCGTTTGGCGTCGAGGATTCTTCAGGTATGGAGATTCGGCTTAAGAAAATTAGCCTTGATATTACTATACATTTACAATTCTCCTAACAGGCTTCGCTCCTCATGTTTTCCCTTAACGCGATATATTGCACCCTTACTTTTCCAAAGACACGACCAGCTTCTTGGCTGCTACCCCTTTCAACACTTCGTCAAGGCCCTTCTGGATGTCCTCCAGCCCGTGGCCGATCACCATGGGCTCGGGGGAGGGCTTGAAGGTACCCGCCGCCAGGGCCTCCTCCAGGTACCCGAACAGCATGCGGTCCTTCTTGTCCCATTCCACCACGTCGCTGCCCCAGATGAACTTGGACCGCACGCCCCGGAGCTTCAGCTTGAGCCAGATGGCCACCTTGGCCGCGAAAAACCTGAACACGAAGGCCACCATTTGCAGCGCGCCGGCGTTCTGGGGGAACTCGCCGCCGGGGACGTCGACCGAGGCCTGCGAGACGAACTTGACGCCGTCGTCGAGGCACGACACCACGTCGATGCACTGGCTCAGCGATCCTTGGCCGATGGCCAGCGCGCCTACGGACCGCTTGCCGTTCATGGCGCGCACCAGGTCGTCCACGACGGTCGGACTGCGGTAGTCGAAGACGTCGCTTGCGCCAAGGCCGCGCACCAGGTCCCAGTTCTTCGGTGACGCCGTGGCCACGACGTGGTACCCAGCTGCCGCCGCGAGCTGCACGGCACAGTTACCGACGCTCGTGCTGGCGCCCCAGATGAGAAGTGCCCGGCCGTCGCCGCGCCGCTCACCAGCATCTAATCGTGGCGGGTGGAGGGCCAGCTGCTCACGCTCGAAGAGGCCGCACGCAGCGGTGGATAGGGCCAGTGGCAGAACGCAAGCCTCGATGCATGATACGGCAGCGGTGCCCTCCGGCAGTTTCGCGCTCAACACCTCCCTCACAACAACAAACTCCTGGAAGCCGCCCTCGTCTGGCTGCCGGCCGCGCTTATCCATGCCGAGGGCCAGGGCCGCGACGCGATCACCGACATGAATGTGTTTGACGTCGCTGCCGACCTCGACGACCTCGCCGGAAACGTCGTTGCCGAGGATGGCCGGCGATGGCAGGTAGTCGATGAGGTTCTTGCCCATCACCTGCTGCATGGCGTCGAAGGGGTTGATGGCGACGGCGCTGTTGCGGATGAGGAGCTCTCCCGGGCCGGGGCGGTAGACGTGTGAGGAGGCGACTTCTAGCCGCTGCTTCTCGCCCGGGATCCAAGCCGCTCTATTTTGAGACGCCATTGGGGCTGGTTTGCTTGAAAGGATTGAGATTTGTCGGGTTGAGGTTGGATTCAGTGTTTTGTGTGGTATTGATAGGTGTATGTAAGTAAATGTAGTTGCTTATGCCGAACTTGGCGATGCAAGGAAGCCGACACTTGGACGATTGTTCAATGCACAGAAACTTCGAATGAAGATTCTCCGAGGTCCTCTTTATAGCAGAACATCCTCCAGCTTATATACCTTTTGGACGGCAACCACCATTGTTGGCCCGTGGAACTCTGGAGCTGTATGAGCCATCACCATCACCATCACCATC
>PXOD01000982.1:0-14754 GCA_003012165.1 Paramyrothecium roridum
CAAGGGAACGACACGGGCCACCGACCCACCTATTGACTTGCCTGGACGAAGCAAGAGATTGACCGGGCCGTTATTGCTACTGCGATCCGCCCCCTGGTCCTGGTCCAGGCCAGGAGCCATCAAGCCATTGTGGCAGCCGGGCTCGACATGCGCCCCCCGTTGCCCCTGAGGCCCGCTACGAGTGGGTACAGTAGCGTGATCCGCGACCCCGGCACACGTACGGCGACAACGAGTTCTCGAGAATCGCCAGGCAGCTGCAGCCTGGTCTCGCCGGAACCAGTCCTTTTGTCTCCATGGGGAGGGGGGGGGCCAAAGTCCCTCAGGCCCCTACCTGCCGCTGCAGGTACCCCAATGCTACGTGAGATAGTGCGGCATTGGCAGCATGGAACATTCCGTGCTTCGTGATCGCTCCGGCTGCGGAAAGCCAGAATTCAGTGACCGTCGAGAGAGAAAGAGAGCCCATCCCACAGCGAAAGCCTGATGTCAAGCTCTCAGCGCGTTTTCAAAATCCACGGCGGAACCCACATCATCGACCGACAGTAGCTGATCGCCTTCTGCCGAAGCGAGACACAGAGCACGTCGCCGGAACCTTGCTATCGTGGGTAGTCCGGCTTAACCCTGTCACGAACAACAACAACCACCACGCGCCAATAACAGCCTCCTTCGGCCTGGCCCAGCCAAGTCCGCTCCACAGCAGCACCCGACCCCGGCAAAACCAGTCTATAGCCTCAGAATAAGGCTGTGCTTTCGGCGTTGATCGTCACAGTCAGCGTGCTAAGTGCCGTCCACCCATAGAGTACCCAAACAAAACCTCGACAGCTGGAAGATGCCCAATCATGCCAAGCTCTTGTCATCATTGCGAGTCGACTATTGTTCGCTTCCAAGCACGAAATCTCACTTGCAGGATATTACGGTGGGTCGAGCCAAGTTGTACGGTAATTTGGCATGCATGAAGATGCAGATCCACAGCTGCCCCTTGTCCGCCAGCGTCACTTCTCGTGGTGATTCGTCGAGCCCATGATTGCACAGCCGAATCCGGTAGCATTTTGCCATGATTCAAGATTCATTTTCAAAAGTTTACCTCGTCCTCCTCTACTATCCTACCCAAGATGAGGCTCTGGATCACCAGCTCGTCGTCAAGCACACGAATGTTCCCGACCAGCCTTTTAGGCGCCGAACGCCGTCGCTTCTTCCCGTCCGAGGCTAGGATGGCGTCGACGCTCCCCGTCGCCTTGTCTATGTACAACCAGTCGAACGCTTTGCCTGCGCGTTCGTGCTCCCTCAGTACCTCCTGCGCCTGCTGGACGGTGAATACCCGTGACATGCTTGGTCCCAGTGCTTGTGCTAGAAATATGTATGGCTCCTTGGCCTCGCTCCGGGACTTTCTCGAATCCACTACGATCAGAATCCGCTGTCCATCCAAGAATCGCGGCCGTGCTTCAACCATGGCCGCTAGACTGGTCTCCAGAACAGAGTAAGCAGCCATGTTTCGAGACCGAACAGCATTTCCCAGCACCGCCGACGATCCCGCGCACAGCAGGTATGGCTGCCAGTCTACAATCGTCCCCTTGTTCAGGCAAGCCGCAACCCACTGCTGTGCTAGGCACGGTAGGCCCAAGGCCAGGGCTTGCATGTATTTTGGCTTCCGCGAGTGACTGTCGGCGATTAGAGCAGTGAAGCCGCTGTCGCAGCCTAGCTTAGTGAGCTTTAGGAGATCATCGCTGTCATACACAGGGGTGCTTGACTTCAAAAGCTTGCACGGTTCAAAGAGCTCATGGAACCCGTCTTGCAGCACAAGGCCGCCGGCTTGAGCGATCCTCGACTCTAATTTCGCGCGTTCTTGCTGTTTCTGGTTCGACTGAAAAGACACTGCGAATACCATGCCCTCAAATAAGCGACCGCCTGCATGAGAAGCGCTTAAACTCTGCCTGCCAATGCGGCTTGCCTGCGGCTGTGCCAAGCTAGTATCCAAGCCGCCAATCGCAGGCGAGCATTGCAATTCGTCTGTAGATTCAGAACCCAGTCGCAGAGACCTTCGCGAAGCCCTGCTCACCCGCTTCGCCGGTGGCGATACCGATTTAGGTGCCTGCCGCAAGACACGTTTCCGTAAGCTTGTGCGTAGTGCCGGCGACGGCAGTGCTGCTGAATCAGTCCGTTCAGATTTTGGCGAATCCTGCGTTCCGGGCGTGGTGGCGGACGAAGGCGCCGGTGTATTCGACAAAAGTGTCAGATCCGATGATATCTCGACTGGTTGAGGGAGAGGCATCTGCCGGGGTGTTGACGGTTCCGACTCCTGCGGGCTGGATCCGCCGCCGCCTTTAGCTATAGCTTTAGCCGTATCCCGTCGCTCGTCTGACACCTTGCTTAGAATGGCCGAGCGGGTCAACCTTGGAGCTGGAGAATGACTATCATTAGGGGTTGCATCCATTGACGGCACCTCTGAGGTGGAGGAGGTAAGGAACGGATTGGTTCTCGGTCTTCGGCTCCTTCCACTGTAGGTTCGAGGTACGCGTCTACGTGTCGGAGGCAATGAGGACGACTCAGCCTTTTGAGCCTGTTCTTCCTGCTCAGACTCCGTCTCTTCCGGTAGCTCTGGTAATTCAGGCTCCGTGGTGCCTGACGCTTTGCCTTGATCTGGCGGTGACGACTGAACTGGGCTTGTGGCCGGAATGACCTCTTCGTCTCCTGGGCCGTCCAAATCCATTCTCCTCGAAGTTCGCTTCGCTCGTTTACTCCGTACGTTGCCTCGCGGCGTAGTGTCGTCGGCGTTGGGCAGAAGGATCTCTCCTGAAGGCGGAAGCATCTTGGAAGAACTTCCGTGGGCGTCATCCTTCGCATCGCCAGTCGGATTCGCTAATTCGAGCGAACCCTTGAGAGACCCGTCTTCACTCATTGTGCGCCTCTTTTTCCTGCTAGGTGGCTCGTCCGATGCTCGTCGCGCCAGTCGTGTGACGATAACTCTCTCCATTTCCTCGGCGGCCACTGCTCGTAGCTTCTGGATCCGCTTCCGGCGCTTCAACTTCTTCACCGCGTCGTCCGAGTCGCCAGCAGAATCTAAATCTTGGGTAGTAGTGTCTCCCACCATTTTCCTTTCTTGTGACTTCTTCATCGGCTCGTAGTGGACTTGCGGCTGGAATACCCCGGAAGACTTGGCCGGGTGCAGAGAGGGCGATTCGGGGACGAGATCTGCCCCAGTGGATCTGCTGTTAAGAGGTGTTTCCAGCTCGTCGTCGTTTGGCTTCGCCCGCAATACCGTGCTGGGGATCTCATGCAACCTCTGAGGGCTCGACGTACGCAAATCTGTAGGCGAGGAAACGTTGGCGCGGTCTTTCAAAGGCGACGTCTCCATGATATTGGGTGATATGGAGTTGAGGAACATGTTCGGCGATGGTCTCGATGACGTGGGGCTGACTCTCTTCATCGCCGAGGACAGTTGTGTCTGGCCAAACAGCTGGCTTCCGGCAAATGGTGCCGCGATGTTCGGCTTCGCGGCAAACGGGTTTCTAGGCAGGGCTGGAGTTTCTGGTGCCATCCCTTGCGGTCGATGAGGCGTGTAGCCGAGGCTGGATACATGCTGAGGCGTTTGGTCGGTGATGCGCCATTCGCCCTTGGTAGTCTCGAAGCCGGCATCCTCAGAGACTTGCGAGGACGGGCGAGGCATGTCGGTGAGGTTGGCAAAGTTGACGGCGCCCGTTTCGTCGGGCTGCAGGCTTTGTGCTTCATCCTGTGTATCTTTGCCAGCGGCGTTTGGGCTCGAGTTCAGAGTATTGCAGTACTCTCGATAATCGCGGTCCTCATTCGCTTGCGTCGGGGATTGCTGGGACGGGGCGTCCATCGTCCGCGACGGCCGAACCGTGCCCGGAGGCACAGGTGCTGGTGCTTCTAAGGTGTTTGGGATCTCATCGGCGGTGATTTGTGATATGCGTTGGGTGTCGACCAAACGAATGGACTCGTCTAACCCGGCGTCATGTGTCGTGCCGTCGGTGTGCGGGTAGCCTACCAAAATTATTTGATCATCGTTGGGCGCCTGCGCAGGCGATAATTGCTTTTTCCTTCATCAGCGTGATCCTTGCCGATCGTTCTAGTCTTGAAACGAACCTCAACAACGGACAATTGTGGCGGCGGGTCGTTATTAACGGTAACGTTCCCGGCCTGGTCAGCACTTGTGCCAACGTCTTGCTCCTTGCGGCTATGATCCTGCTTCTCGTCAAGCAATTGCTCCCTGGTCGAGTCGTCGTCATAGGCGATCGAGGTCTACACGTCGCGACACAATCAGCGTCGGTACGCTAGGAAGTAGGCCGAGGCCAGGGTGGTACGTACCGCTGCGACGCCAAACTCTGCCTTGAGGGCCTCCAAGATGGCCTGGCTATCCTGCGACTGGATGCCTTCCGGTACAGGGCTCTCCATCCGCGGAAGCGAGTTGGAACGCGCCATGAGGCTGGGTCATATGCATCTTGGTGCAGTCCGAGAGAGCCTTCTAATGGGTGACCATGCGAGCAGGGACACGCTCGGCCGAATTAAGAAACTCTAACGAAAGCGCGCCTCAACACGTGGTCACGTGTAGCCCATTTCGCGTATCTAAGGTACCTTATGGCTTCAGCTTCACGGACCCGTATGGCGCTGTGTGGTGTGTGAATCATGATGTGCCTCATATTAGATTTGTCTATGTGATTTGTATGAATTTTATCGGTTTTATTCCGTGCGATGCTTGATCAAAATCAGTCTGTCTGCTGGCTCGCTGAAGAAATAACCCATGACATGAAACCGTTTCTCATAATGAATTCCACCATCATTCTATATAGGCGTTCGCTTCTTTGCGACTGTAAAATCATGTATATTCCATTCAACAGGTGGATACAGTCATGATGTTGGTTTTACGCCAGTCTCAGCCTTATCCAGCGTCTAGAGTCCACCGAGGGATGAAGCTATTCCCTTGAAGAAGCCTTTGGTCGCGCCTTTTACAACTATTTTCTGAATTTCAGCACCCGTTATGAAACTAGAGCTTCCAGACTCGACAGGTTTGGTTGCCGGAACAGCAAGTTGGTTGTTCTGAGTTCCTTGTTCGGCAGTCGGCCCTGGCTGGGTCTGTGAACCCTGGTATGCCTGAGCTGGAGCGAACACTGCCTGGCCTGTATAGTTGCTCTGGTACTGTTGCTGATACTGCGGCTGTGACTGCGTGTACTGCACCGGGGCTGGTATAGTTGATGCTTGAGGTGCCTGGCCATGCTGTTGCTGCTGCGGATATTGCTGTGGATATTGCTGCTGGTACTGCTGTGGGTGCTGCTGGATCTGCTGGGGTTGCTGTTGTGGTTGATGGTATTGTTGCAGATATTGCTGTGGCTGCTGAGAGTACGGCTGTTGTGCAACCGGTTGAGCCTGGGCCCCAATAGCCAAAGACGACTGTCCGGGCGCCTGCAAGTCTGGGCTCGAGGGCATCCCATTCGCTGTCACGAGCGTGGCATTCTGTTGCGGCGCCAAAATGGGCACAGCGGTCTGTTGTGGCGCCGAAATCTCGTAACCTGGCTTCGGGTTTTTACGAAGCTTTGTGAGTTTGTCTTTACTCTTGCCTGCCAGTGTGGTGATTGCGGTCTGCGCCGAGGCCATTCCTGGCTTGAGGTTGCTCTCCATGTACGCCTGGGCCGACGTCAGGCCAGGTTTTATAGAGTTCATGGCCGCCTGTGCAGATGCCTTTGTAGGCTTTAAGCCCTGAATTTTCGAAGCTGACACGTAATTTGTCCAGGTTGACTGCTTTTGTAGCGGCCGTAGCTGTCCCATTGGTGTTAGTCCCTGTGACGACATCCATTCATGAGTTGCGGGCTGTCCGGATATTGGTGATGCTCCCGCATTGTGCTGGGTCGTCGGAACTTGCTGTGAAGCTTGCTCCCATTGCAAGGTTTGCCCATTAAGTTGTGGTTGGTTCTGTTGACCTGGGGCCGCTCCCCAATTTGGCTGCTGAGTCGTTGATTGCGCGAAAGTCTGGCCTGGCGGCTGTACTACAGGTTGATGCCCTTGGACAGATCCGCTGGAAGGGACGAGTCCAGGATTTTGAGCTGAATTAGTTCCGGCCCCAACACTGATGTTCTGTCCTAGCGTCACTGGTTGTATGCTTGATACAGCAGAATGACGCCTTGTATGATACCCAGAAATTGTGGAGAGTGGGCTTGTATCTCGCGGAATCCCAGGTTCATCACGTTCCTCAATCTTATTCAATGCCTGTTCCGGGGTGGATGGCTGCTTTGTCTGGGGCTGCAAATGCTGGCCATCAGGGGGAGTGTTTGATGAAATCACCTCTGTTGGTTTGGTTTCTGCACGCGAAACACCGGCTTGAAGATAATTTGTTCCATCCATAGACTGTTGAGCCGGTAAAGAGTGTCTCTTCGACGCATTACGGACCTGTCCAACCGGTGTCCTACGTATGCTAGGCGAGCTGGTCAGAGTATTTGGGCGCACCTCATTGTTCAAAGTCGGGAAATACTGCTGTTGAGCTGAGTTTGGTGAGGTACCGTTTGATGGCGAGTGGCCCGGTGACACTCCTGGAGTTGCTGCTGTATTGGACTGCTGGGTTGCTTGGATAGTCTGAGGTGGATGTCCCTGAGCGGGGGCCACATTTATTGGTGGTGTAGATACAGACGCTGGCCTTGCAAGAGGTTTTCTCGAGGTGATAGTCGTGTTCTGGACATGAGGCGGAGACCCTGGCGTTTGTGACATAGGCGAAGGTGTCTGAAGGGGAGCGCCAGGAGACTGAACTGAACTGGGCGGTGAGAGAGACACCTGACTGACGTTGCCTATAGGGTTGCAGGGTGCCGTTTGCGGCATTGAGTTCTGAGGCATGTACGGCGTGTATGGCGTGCCTTGCAGGGCGGTTCCTGGGCTTTGGGCACTTCCAACGGTCTGGACGCTTGCTCGACGTTCACCTGATCCCGCTGAACCTCCAGAAAACTGCGGCGCCAGGTCTGACAGAGGATATGGTGGGTTTGCCGTAGACGTTTGAGCCGGTGCTGGAGCTGGACCACCCAGCCTTGGCTGTTGAGTTTGAGGTACGTTTGGTGCCGGGCTTGGTTGCGTTGGCGCGCGTCTCTGCTCAGGCAAGAGTTGAGGCTGGTAATTCAATGCAGGCGCAACGGTGGCCGGCCTGAGTAGATGCTGTTGTTGGTTTCCTGGAGGAGGCACTGCCTGGTTCCCAGGCTCCGTAACTGATCGATGGACATCGGGCCGCGAAGTTTGTTGTTGCAGGGGTTGCTGCTGCTGATACTGCTGGGCTGTTTGCTGCGGGCCATGTCGCAATGGGACTTGTTGCTGCGATGGCTGCACAGGTGCTTGTGGCTGGAATCCTGGTTGAGAGTGATGCTGCACTGGAGCACTGATCTGAGGAGTTTGCTGTTGAACAAGGTTCTGCTGTGGAGGATATTGCGGGCGAGTTTGGTGCTGGCCAGAGTATTGCTGAGAAACCTGCTGGGGAGGGTATTGCTGAAGGGGAGGTCTTTGCTGCCCCTGTGGCTGAGGTTGCGGGTGGAATGCCTGCTGCTGTGGCAAGTATTGTTGTCGAGGCTGTTGTTGAGGATGTTGTGGCGGCCGTTGCTGCTGAGCAGCCTGTTGCTGATGTGGCTGCTGCTGGACAAGTCCTTTGTGCCCAAAAGATTGAGGCTGTTGCTGGGAACCATGCTGTTGAGGTAGGTATGGCTGTTGAGGCTGCTGTAGTGAAGGTATCTGCTGGCCCGGTTGGTGAAGAGGATGTTGCCGAAGAGGATGTTGCTGGAGAGCGTATTGCTGGGTATTTTGCTGAGCCATAGGCCGCTGTTGCCCGGGGTAAGGTTGGACAGCTTGCTGGTGAGGAGGAAATTGTTGCTGCACAACCTTCGGTGGCAGTGGTTGCAGGACCTGCGGTGGAACTGACTGCCCTTGAAGCTGCAATGGGGGAATCACAGCTGGCTGGTGTTGCCCAGAGCCCGCCGGCACAACCTGCTGGAGCGGCTGCGATAGAGCCCTCCCTCGAGCGGGTTGCAGAACCGAAGGGTGCTTGGCAATCCCCTGCTGCTGTTGTTGCTGCTGCTGCTGCTGCTGCTGCTGCTGTTCGTCGCCAGTGCTCTCGGATTCCTTGTACAGAGCATGCCTCACTGGTTTCAAGATGGATGGGACGTGAGAAAGAGCAGCCGAATTCTCTTCCTTGGGAGGGGAGTCGTGAAGCTCGCTATCCGGCCTAGTAGTGGCGGGCTGCTGCGGGGCGGTAGGTTTCCGTGATGACGTTTGCGAGGACGGTGCTGCTAGGTAGGCATCGTATTTCTTCGTGGGAGGAGTTTCTGCCTGAACCTGTGCAACATTGCCGGCCTCCTGGGGCTGGGGCGATGCCGCGATGGCAATCGGACCCTCGGGAGTTTTAGGGACTGTCGTTCCTTCAGCAGGTGGCTTTTCTTCGTGCTCATCAGTTTTAGAATGTTGGGCCTGCGGTTTCTGCTCATTTGATAGAGAACCGTCGCCGCTCTTCTTCTCCACGGGGCTGGTCTTCTCTGGAAGCTCTGCAATACCCAAGGGCGCTGCTGTCTCGATCGGCGCCAGCACCAGGTTGTCCGCCATCTCCACTGGGTCAGGATGGATCTCAATGTACGCAGCCGCAGTGTGCTCTGTCGCCATCTCGGCCATGACTCCCACTGGGTCGAAGCGGGGCTCTGTTACGGGAAGCTCGTGTGGTATTTCGCGGCCATCAATCATGGCAGGGTCGGAAGCCGTAGTGACCACAGTCGGCGGAGGTGATGGCTTTGATTCCTCCGTCGGAGGTGGATCAACAGCAGCTTGCTCTGGTTCTGTATCTTTGAGTTGTGGGACAGGCTCGTCGTCCGTCTTGTTAGAGTCTGCTTGAACTACCGCGGCAGGTTCGCTCTGGGTGACTTTAGGCGTTGGCATCTGGCTCACAATGGGGCTGATTGCCTTGGATTCCGCCTCGCCTGTCGTCGGACCTACCACCACTCTCTTGGCCACCTCATCCTCCTCTTCTACCAATGGGCTTACATCGGCATACGCACCTGGCCCCAGGTACATGAAGCTCTCTGGCTGGAATGTCGTCTTGTCATCGTCTTCTGTTCCACCCGTTTCGTCCCATACCTCGTCCACCGGCCGCGCCGATGCCGACATTTGAGACTTATGTCCATGGCTGCCAGTGAAGGTCCTGTCGCCCCCAGTGGCCGTCGTCTGCCGTCGAGATTCGAGTCGTTCTTCTGGAGCCAGGACTGGCACTGGAGCAAAGGCGTCGACAAAATCAGGAAATTCGTCACCTTCGCTAGGGAAATGATACTGAATATGTCCTGTGGGCTTATACGTATAAAACCATCTTGTCCCGTCGTAGTCCGATTCCCAACCTTCCGGTAAGGCACCCATGATTTCCGCTGGCGGTGCTGGTCACTGTTTTCCGGACCGCTGGTGCCAATCTGTTGCTCCGAGGTGCAAACAGGGTCGGTCTTTCGAAAAGTTACAGCTCGTAGCAGGCGTCTGCCGGTCCAATGTAGCTCAATGCGCTGCAGGCGTAGGAAAGCCGCAAGCCACGTCGAGGCGAACAAGTAGTCGAAGCGGGCAGCAGTCCTCCATTAGTTTTAATGGAGGTGAAGGACGGCAGTGTCCCTCAGGGAGCCGACAATGCCCTCCTATGCCTCACGCACCCCCCCCTGCTGAGGAACATGTCCGCAAAATCAGCCCCGACCATACAAGTATCCAATGGTGGCGTTACTAGAGCTCAGCCGCATCGCTGCTAGGCACATTTTGGGCCGTTTGGGCATGCTCCTCATGACCCCTCGCGGCAAAGCGGTCGCGCAGCAGATGCCGTTGGTAACGCATTGCTGTAAGCGGTAGATCGTGCCCACGTGGCTCGACACTAAGCGCAAGTCGATGGAGCAAGACAAACAGACTCTTTAAGCTGTGCCGTTGGAGATGTCGACGCAAAGCTGGGGGTTGGTGGGGTTTTGTAGCTTCGGGATGTCCTGGACCCCTGTTGCTATTTTAGGAGCCCCTCTAGTTGTCGATAAATACCCGAAAGTCAATTCAGTTCAAGTCAAGGCAAACCAGTTTGTGTGAAGTTATGAGTTGCTACCTCATTCATGAGTCTATTAATTAGATCCCAATTGCTAGCTACATGATCGTCGTAATCGATCATCGTCATCCTCCTCTAATCTATTCAACGTTGATGTTTTTCTATCTGTTCGTTCGCTCTGTCATACTCTTACTACTCGTCATAAGGAGAGTGTGAATTTCAAAATCAACCTGCGCCGGTAGCCTGCAGCTATGAAATGGACAAAAAGGAAAGGTGTCTTGACCATTGATTTGGCTCAAGTATACATGTCGAGGCGCACTAGGCCAACCTCCCACGAGACAAACGTAATTCGACTTTTGTCGTCAATTACAACGAGTCTAGTAGCACAAAAGTAATATTGGCAAACTAGACAATGTTGCCCTGTGTTTGAGACTTGGATTTGCTACGGCTGCGTCCGAAGATGCGAGACCGTTGATGCGTCGTATCCATGGATGCGGTGCGAGCGATACCCGAAGAACTGGCCCGCCCCTCTGATGCCGCTTCTTCGATCCTCTCCGCCCGGTCCTTCTCACGGATTGAGGCGAGACGCTGCGCGTGAGCCTGGTCTCGTCGGCTGCCGTAGACATCCTGGATGGTGTTGAGGTTCGACTCCATGCTGCTGGAAACAGCCGAGGCGCTAGCCGGTCCGTGAACGCTAAAGGAGGAGGGTCGTCGTTGGCGATGATATGGCTCGCCAGCCGCTGGGTACTCGTGCTCGGTCTCTTTACCGTAGGCGGGTGGAGGTTGCATGTTGGCCCAGAACATGGGGTTCTCGCGGCTGCCACCAGGCTCGACACGCATGGGAGGCTGGATACCAATCTGGACCATCTGGTACATGAGCTCGGTAACAAACTTGTTGTGTCGGTTTAGGCGGACGAGTTCGTTCTGCCAGTTGCTCTTGTGGAAGAAGACCATGTTCATGAGGCACGAACGCACCTCATCCACGGAAACCATCTCAGTGATAATCTCGGCTTGGTAATCACGCTTGTTAGACTTGACGAATTCAAGCATGCGAGCCTTGAGCTCATCAATCATTTCGGCGGGGGTTCCGAAGCGCATGATGATAGGCACGACGTCGGCCAAACCGTTGGATCGTCGCTGGTTAAGGATGAAGAGAGTATTGAGGACGGAGTTCGGAGCCTGGACAATGTGGCCTTGCATCTTTCTGAATTCCGTGTACAACAGCGAGATCTCGGTGACGTAGTAGTCGTCGCCGGTCAAGGTTGCACCAGTGGATCCGTAAATGGTGACTCGGTCACCAACATCGAAGGGGTGCTTGATGAATACGAAGATAATGGACTGGAGGAATTCCTGGGCCGTGGCCTGAAGCATCCACGCCAAACCAAGAACGGATGTGCCTGCCGAGGCCAGGCCGGCGGCGGCAGAGCCAGAGATGATGGAAATGAAGATAATGATAGTGATGACGACGATGATGAAGACAAAGACCTTGTCGAGCTTTTTAATGACCGAGTCGAGATCTTTGAGTGACGCAGCGATGGCCTTCTTCTCGAGGTGGATTTCGTTGGTCACAGCCTCAAACTCCTCCATCGAGATATCTCCGTTCAAGTCCTTGTCGAAAACACCAAAGGCTGCAGAGGCCTCCTCCTCAATGGGGAATGCAACGAGCATGTCCTCGAGGCTGACATTTTCTTCGCCAGGACGTGCCAGGCTTCGGTAGATGAGACGCGCCAAGGTGTGGGCAGAGGCAGTGTTGCGCAGAAGCTCGTTGACGACCTTGCGGGGGTGGTTGACGTTGACCTTGCGGCCGATCAAATCATTTCCAACCCTGTTGGCGACGTAGCCGACCTTGCCGAGCACGTTGCGAGCATTTTCGTGAAACACACGCATCGGAGTCTGGGCGCCGCCGCTCGTCGAACCGCCGTTGCTGCCCTGCCAAAAGGGGTCGCTCGTCTCCAGGTGAGTCTTGGCGTGCTCGAACAGGTGAACCAGCTGCTTGACATCACCCTTGTGGTTCTCGATACGAGTGGCGTAGGTTCGCTCGTGGAATGCAGTGGCGATCCACTGGATAATGATCTTCTCGACGAAGTTGAGCGCGGCGAGGACGAAGAGAGCAATGATGATTTTCCAGATGATGTTCAGCCACTCGTCGTCAACGTCATCCTCGCGACCTTCGGGAACGGGCACGCGGTGACCATACAGGATGGGCTTGTAGGATATGATGATGGCGAGGAACCAAAGGAAGAGGGCGGTATGGAGCTCCATTTGCTGGCCAATGTCTCTCCACTTCTTGGCATTGGTAGAGCCGAGGACGCGGGCAACGCCATGGAACAATGGGGGCATAAGGCTCGTAACCATACGCGATACCCAAAGAGAGGCCCAAAGAACCTCGAGCCAGACACCAAACCACATGAGGTGGACGCCACCAACACCGCCTACGGCCTTGCTACCATCTCGGTACCTGTACGCACCGAGCAGCACGGGGACGAGCAGCAGCGCGCCTCCGGGGATCAGGTAGACGAAGTAGCGGATGAAGCGGGGGAACTTCTTCAGGAAAAGCCAGAACTTGTAGAGTGCAGCATTAGTGTTCTTTTTCTTCTCGACAGTCATGGAGTCCATATGGACAGGGTGGTTGAAGGCATCCTCCGGCTCGGGTGCGTGGACTCGCGTCTTGGCCCCGTGAAGCTCCGAATGGTGTTCCTGGTTGGAAATCAGCCTCTCGGCACGAAGCAGTTCCAGGTCGTCGTTGAGCCGGCTGGCATCGGCGCGCTGGCCGGACGGGGAGAAGGTCCTCGTGTCATCACTGCCGGTGGGAGCAGGGGCCAAATTGTTCATATCCAGGGTGGGAAATGCGAATCGCTCTCCGTGCTTCTCATCGTATCCGTCTTGGGATTGCCGGAAGGACGGCTGGCGAGCGATGTTGTGTTGCTGAAACGATGAAGCTTGAGGCTGCGGCGAGAGCTGGGGTTGAGCCGGGGGGATCTGTTCGGATTGCTGCTGGGGAAGCTGATGGTTATTGTGATGCTGCTCTTGTTCTCGATGTTGTTGCAGCAGCTCAATCACATCGGGAGGAGGAGGGCTTGGGGGGCCAGCCATGATGTAACGGTGACTTCGTGTCTCACTTATAAAAATGAAGTGGCATATGTGAGCTGGGGGATGAAGCTTATCCGTGGGGATCCAGCATGGGGATCTACCTCGAAGGATGTAGGGAAGGGAAAAGAAGAGAAAAAGTGGTGATGGACAAAACGAAGGGATGGCCAAGAGGTGATGGCCAAGGCACTATGAGGAGGAAAAAGTGGAAAACGCTCGGGAGTTATGAAGAAACCGAGATGTTGTTCGTCGGTGCGATGTCGATTGTTCAACAGGGTGCAGCGGCAAGGGCTGCGACGAGAAGTGGAGCGAATGACGAAATGGCACTGCGCAGAGGCATGCAACAAGTCGACCTGCTGTTTGCACGGGCTCCGCAACGGCCCTTTTTTAGACGAGCGATCTTCAACGCAATCAACCGCACACGTGTTGATGGGCGAGAGGAGTTTAAAAAGAGGAGAGGGCAATGGGCAGAGCAAAAGTAAGATGTATGAAGCAGTCGCAAATCCCCAAGATCTGCGATTTAAAATAGACAAGGTAGGTAAGGTAGGGAACCGAAGCGTTGGGGAGGGAGAGGCAAGTAAATCTCTTGGGAAATAAGCCCAAAGCGGGTGGAGAGGCGATTGTTTAGCAATATGGAGAAAGAGGTGCTTCACTACTGGGGACAATGGATCCAAGATATTTGGGCCAAGTGAGCTGGACCATGTAGCCTCCAAGATCAGGAGTGGCCGGGGCCGCTCTAACTCTACACCACTAAGAAGGTGTTGACGTGGGTTTCCCCTTGCAGTCACATACACTGTGGCATACTGTGACAAGGTGAGCAAGATCAGGACGAGAGAGAAAGAAAAAAAAAAAAAACTTTTTAGTTTAACAAAAGATGGATCCGCATATGCCAGTCAGCGAGCTTGGAACTAAGGAGCTTGGATCCACGAAAATTCGCTCGCTCTGGTAGGGCAGCGCCGCCAGACGACTCGCTTCCTACCTCTAGTTGTAGTCTGAAATGCCGGCTTCATGAACCAAAGAAGTTGGAGGGTGGCCCCAGATAGGGACGGAACAGGGCTGTGGCTGCAGCTGTCAGTGGCCAGTGCTTTGCGTTTTTCCAGCCAGCCCGCCGCCCGCTCGAAACGTCCATCGCCTTCCAACGGGCCGACGGGAATAAGTGCCCACCCGACAGTGTGGTTGGTAGCTCAGCCCAGACGAGTATTCGTGATGCATTCGTGGTTGTTTGGTTTGGAACCCCGGGCACGATATGTAGAACCCAAGTTGCAGAATCGTTCATGACGTAGAAATCAACTGCCCACGGCGCTCTCCGCCGCTTTTGCCCGATCGCAAACAGAATCATCCTGTTTCAAAAACACGCAGCCATGCTCATCTGAATCATGGCACCCTCACCCGCCCAGATACGCGGACGGCCGTCCCCACCACCCTATCTTTGCGTGACAGGATACAGACCCAGCCAGTGCAGACAAGAAATGAGTAACTGGCCAGTTGGCCACATACAGCCTACAGGAAACTCCTGTGTAGACGAGGGAGCGCCAGGGTCCCTCCCCCCCCCCTTCCCTACCGCCATCACAGTGCCTTGGCTGGTACCCTGCGTCTAGCAGTTTTGAGGCTGCTTTGCCCCTCCCATCCATTCCGGCTCGTAAACCTGGTGG
>PXOD01000985.1:0-36604 GCA_003012165.1 Paramyrothecium roridum
TCCAATATGCATGCAGCCGGCAACTTCTTTTGTCCCCTTGTCGATAAAAGATGGTTTGTTGGTGCGAACGAAGAGAGGGAGGTGCAGGCTCTCCCGAGCGACGAAACCAAGCACAGGGCGAGAGGGTGCCAATTACCACCACCTCTTGTTGCGCCGTGCGCCCCCATGAAGTCGCGCCAAGCCCCTCTGCGTTGAAGGGCCAGAAACAGGTACAGCGCCAATCCCGGGATGGGCGGCCGGGGTTGGGCAATTAAGGTGTTTGACCCTTTAACTCCGCCCGACGGAGGTCCGGAGGGTTGCGCTTCGCCGATGGGCCCGAAACTTACCTTTTTTTTGCCTGCTTCTTGGGCTTTTGCTCCTCTTCCCCTTGTCTTCCCCCCTTAACCTTGTGACTTTCTGGCTCTTCGTTCTCCGCTTAGCTGGGTTCAGCTTAAGTCAGCTCAAATCGCAAGTTAACGCCTCATTCGTACACCGCTCGGAAAGGCATTGGAAGCCTCGTGCAAACGTATCTCTCTCTTGGGGGGGCGCTGGGAGTGCAGAGCTAGGTTTCCCAATTCGTCTAGTGGTCTCTAGCAATTCGTAATTGGGGGACCCATGGTCCCGGACCCACGCCCTATCCCTGTCCCCACACCCTGGCCGTCGCCATCGCTGTGTCCCTGGTTTGCCGCACATCGGCGGTTCTCGATTAGACGACATGCGCGCGCGCATCGTGGGGCTTCACGGTCACCCAGCTGCATTAGAGCAATCTGAAAAAGGAACAAGAGCAGAACGCGGTTTGAAATATAAAAAAAAAAACCCAAAAAACTTGCCTCTCGGCCTTGGCCGTGGCTGGTGCGAAGACAAAGGGGACACCCGCTTCATGCGGAGTGCTCCTGCGCCGGGTTTCGGAGCCGGAGAGGGCAACCCGTTGGGAACCAGCAATGGCCCACCTCATTAGGGGCCTCGAAGGTGCCACATCCGGCTTGTGGATTGCGGGGAGCTGGGGCTAATTACAGGTTTGTGACTGGAGCGGTATTGGCAGCATAGTACAGAATGGTTCAGCCCTTGTGATTGATCATTGGAAGCTAGCGAGCATCGTTGGTTGGCCGCTGCCACTGGAAAACGTCTGAAAAGGGTATACAGTTAATCGATAATAAAGGTTTCGCATAATGACATATAGTAATATAACATACTGTAACCCTCTTTGATTCTTGAATATCATCAAGAACGTATTGGATAATTCGTTGAAAAGCTACAAATGGCCTTTTACATGTAGGATATTTATTTGGTATTATACTTATACCTGTTGATGCTTTTTCGCTGCTTCAGTCACTTGCTATTGTAGGCTCACAGGACGGCATTGAGCGAAACGTATGTTGACCTTACCTGTGGTCGGTGAATTACACCGTTGTCCACTTTCAGCAACCTGCCACATTCCCCATTTCCCATTTCCCATACGAGTCAAGTTGCAGCTGCAGTGGCAATGGCAACGGGGCATAGGTACTGACTGGGCACTCACTTGCTGCACCTCTCTGTCCATCTCCCACATCCCGCTCGTTGCCCCATCTCGCCGACGTTCCTGTCTTGGCGGTGGAACCGCTACAGCATCAATTTTCCCTCCATCGTGTGATGCAGGGTAGCAGCTAACATGCGCGGGTAGGCAGGTACCGTAGCCGAGCAGTGCCGGGGATTCGTAAAACACGAGAAGGACCAAGGCGTCGAGCATGCACAGCTTGCTAATCTCCGAATCGACTGATCAATCTTTTCAAGAGAATTGTGGTGTTCTTTTCCCACCTCAGCTCGTCCTCGCGTATGCGTTTCGGTTTCCATTTACGGACATGTTACCTTGTTTCCACAACTCCATTCGTGCTGCGTCGCGCCAAGTCCGGCATGGTTCGGAGTTAGGCCGTCGAAATGACAAAGCCGCTTAGAGCTGCATCTGTCAGCATCCCTGTCGGCCACGAGAACCGGCACGCAGCTTCGTCTTGTCTTGTTGAGCATCGGCTCAGGCTTACATGCTGGGCATAGGATGCATCCATGGAGTCGCACAGCAGGACGGGGACGTTTCTCCACGATACCATGCAGCTCGTCCTCCTCCCTCTTACCGATCAAAGGGTTTTGGTTGACTCGTCACAGATTGGCCCTCGGCTTTTGTTGGAACCAGCTGCCATAATCAATCGCATCCTTCGTCCCACGCGCCAATGCACGTTCCAAAGTCTGCTGCTGCACCTCTGACCCCGGTGATGGAGTTAATGTGCTTCTCGGTCCAATGAGCCGGGGACCTATACGATTCTCGCCTTGGTATGCGTGAATCCTGCTGAACAATCATATAACGGCATCGTTAGTCATGAGAGATTTGATGTAAGTCCACGACGATTTTAAAGTTATCATAGATCAGAAGATCGAGATCTTACCCATTCGCCAAACAGGGGGGCGAAGGGGGGGTCTGGTCAGGCGTCGGAAGCTACACTGGATCCAAGCATAATATTCACAGCTGCGCCTTATATGCACCAAGATATCACGCACTCTTCCTTCCTGGGTATTGTATCGAGCTGGCATTGAGCGACGACGGGAGGGACACTGGACACTAAGGTGCCCAGCTTGCCGGCCGGTTCTTCTTGACAAAGACTCGCAGATCTGAGCTGTTTTTTCTCTGCTGTTTTCTTTCCGAGTCGGGCAGTCGGGAAACGACAGGAACGGGTTCCGACTCTTCGACCAGCGGGAAGCGTCGGTCTGGGTTAGAAGCTTTCTAGCTCCTTGCCGTCATGGCATAACTTCAGGGTCCTCACCGGTGTAACGCCGTGCCAGGGGCGACGACGACGACGACGAAGAAATAAACTCGTCAGTCGGTGGGGATTTCTGGGATGCAAGCATCTGCCGAGCGGCCGGAGAGACGCAAGTTCCCTGGTTGATCAGACAGAAACACGGCACACGGCCAGCCACATGCAACCACCAGCCCGCAACATCAACCCGACATGCAAGCCATTTTCTCGCAATCCTTCCTTACGTCGCATCGCATACAGCGCCGAAACGGAGTTTGTGCTAAAAAAGCACCCGTCATTAGCCTTTTTTTGCTGTTGGTCCAAAGCCATGCTCTGCTTTACTTTGCCTTGCTAAACACAAGCCCTCCCCCCCCAGACCGGTCCAGCCAGCAATGCACGGTTGGGTGACGCCAAGGCTGGGCTTACTGGGCATCGAGAGAGGCTCTCCGGTTTCTTGGACGCCACCTCCTCGGCAGATCGGCTCACGCAAGCAAAATCTGGGCTTCGACCCTGCGTCGCCCACGGAATCGAGCCCTGGCGATTGCTTCTGCGGAGATTCCGTGCATCTCCCCATCTGTTTTAGCTAGGCAGCTGTACCGCCGTACGCACTAGGTGAGATTTGTCTCTCCTGGGGTCGATGCAGCACGGCAGTCCTCAATAGGAGCTTCTCCCAAAGCACATGCTTTTGGATCAAGATGGGCCATGCAGTCGCCGCCGACTCTGTTCTTTTCCCGACTGCAGCAACCCGTCTCACGACGCACGCATGCAGCAATGCCTTTTCCCCTTCAAGCCGGGACAAACGGGTCGTCACATCCCCCTGCTACGTCATGAGCGTTGCACCCGACGCTCCCCAGAACCGCTTCGGTTTTCTCTTTCCTTGGTGGCGACCCTCTGCCGTCTCCTTCTGCTGTTGGGACAACAGTGGAAATGAGCCTTGGTCCATGCGTGCATTATCGGAGCTTGCAGAGCGCGTCTTGCCCTATTGAAAACCCTCCTTTGGGATAAAGACCGCAGTGCGGTGCGGTGCGGGGACGGACTTCTGGGCCTCCCGTTGCTACCTCGGGGTGGGTGAGGAAATCGTCATGTCTATTTGGCAAACGCGCCGAAGCGTCGATCTCCCCACCCCCCGTCCAATCCGAAAGATCATCCGGTGCGTTTCGTTGGTGACAACCGACGCAGCCTTGCATGTGTGGTCAAGGCATCGTTTTACCGAAGCTCGCAACTCGGTCTTGGCAGGCATATCACGGCAGGGCCCAGGAAAGCTCTGCAGGGGAGATCGCCCTCGTCTACCAAGCAGGAAATATGACCTGTCATGACTCAAGATCTTCCACGCAGCAAAAGGGTTTTGGATAGGGAACCGCGCAAGGATGGGCCATAGCTAACTTACACATTCAGTCATAGCGAGGCCCTGACTTCCAGGGTGGACACGGGGATGAAACGTCAATTTCGGCTTTAAGCCCGCAACTCATGTTGCAAGGAATTAGGTTTCGAGCTAACATCACCATTTCAAGCATGTAAACTTGCTGCCTGACCGCATTTTGCGCCTCGTTGCGGATCTACGAATTGGAGGACGACAAAGACATATCCGACGTTGCATGAGGCGTTGTGTGGTAAACATAAATTTCGTCATTGACAAAGACTTGCGCCATGCCTATCCCCCCCATTTTGACCCTATGTACGAAGCAGAAGAAGTAACATGGCAAAAAGAATAGACCGTTCAAAGAAGCTCGGCGATCCAAAGTGAATATCCTTCGGGTCCAGGTTCCGGTCCCGTCAACAAGCGCAGAGACAGGCAATCAAAGATTGTCCTGACCGGCTGCTGCAGACGGCACGAGGATCCGAACGACCCAACAGGATAGAAGAAGTGACACAACAAGAAGCATAGTAAAAGCACCGTGAAAAGCATAAACCCGATTCCGACTCATCAAAGCCGTGAAAGTTCCCCTGAATTTCCCTTTGGATGCGGCCCGGCCAATCCTGGAAGTGGCCATTGTTTGCATAGGAACGACTCTCAAAGACCAGCATGACAGTGAAGTCGGGCAAGTGAATTGAAGTAAGAGCAGGTTCACAGCCTGCAAAAAAGAATTCGAAAAAAACAATCGAAGATCGTTCCGTTACGTACGATATTTCTGTTTGGCATAACGTACAGATGAGAAGCGAAGACAGATCATGATGCCTTGATGCGAAAAGCTCCCACACAGACCCATGCACCCGCGCAGTCAGGAAATCCCTTCAACCAGAGGATATCCTTGAGGCGAGTTTTGTTTTGCTTGTCCTGGTGTTGAGCGACGAAGCCAAGACAGAGCTCGTCAAATTTGCTTAGACGGTAGCGCGAGGCTGGCCAAGAGGCTCAAGAACGTTAGCACCGTACTGGCCACCGAAGTTGCCTAGTTGACGAGTTAGCACAGGGCCTCAGAGATGATAGCAAGCATGAATGTGTGTACTCACCAGGAGGGTTGTAGTTGCAGACGGTGTACCACGAGGGCAGGCCAAGAACGCTGCCAGCGGGGCACTGGACAGTGGCGCATCCCAGCTTGGTGGAGGACTTCCAGACAACCTGGGTGAAGTGGCCCCAAGCGTGGAGGTCAGAGCCCTGAGGGGGGTCGTTGGAGCCGTAGAAGGACCAGTTCATCATCTCATCGTTGTACCACTGGTTGGTGATGCCACCGGCAGCAGTTTCAATCTGCTTGCCGCTGATGTCGCCAGAAGCACCCCACGAAGCCAGGTTCTGGCCGTAGCCACCACCACCCTGGTTCCTTTTGCACTGTTAGCATATTACATGGAAGACGCTGGAATGACTCGCAACTTACATGTCGTGGGCGAAGACGCAACCCTTGGCGGTGTTCTCGGCGTAGCCAGCCAGAGTGTCGTCCCATTCGAGATCAGGGGCGGAGTGGTTGGCACGGTGGATGTTGTGCTGGTAGAGGACGGTGGTCTTGTAGTCACTGCCAGGAGCGGGAGCAGAGGGAGGAGAAGGCTGCTCAGGCTCAGGTTGGGGCTCAGGTTGAGGCTCTGGCTGGGGCTCAGGTTGCTCAGGCTCAGGCGCCCGGGTGGGCTCAGGCTGAGGAACGATGCTAGTGAGGATGGTGGTAGGCTCAGGAGTAGGAGGCTCGCTGGCGATGGGGGCTTCAACGACAGGCTCCTCGACAGGAACGTCGGGTGTGGGAGTTGGCTGCTCGACGAAGACACCATCACCGGCGGTGACGGTGACAGTGACGACTTCCAGAACCCACTTAGTCTCCAAGGCGCGCTTGTCGATGGGACCGGCCATGGCCAGCATAGCGCCAGAGACGGCGAGGCAGAGAGAGGCCTTCATTTTTCTTGTTGTGAAGGTATGAGACGTTCGTTGTAAAGCTTGAAGCGGTTCAATGAAGGACTGCGAGTTGGTCAGATATTTGGACACTTTTCAAATTCACAGGTGGCTCTGCGCCATGACCATCGAGCCAGCGATAATGACGACAGGTGTTGTAACGAGTGTTGGTGATGAAGGCAAGGTGTTTCAAGCCGTGCGCAGAATCCATCTGGCATCGCAAGGTTTATGATGTATAGTGGATTGGTGTAGCAACGCGTTTGGAATGCGCCATGGGCGGCATGGGAATGTGGGGTGTGAGAATGGCCTGTCGAAAGCGGAAGCCCGACTCAGACGTGGCCGTGATGCAACGGATGTCGTCGCTGTCTTACAAGCACTGGGTCGCCATGCCTGAGACCTTGCTCGCGTCCTGCTCGCGGATGTTTGCTTGGCAGCCCATCCATGGAGAGACGATCCAGCCAGACCCGGAGCAAAACAGCAGCAGGTTTGCCTTGTGCTGTCCCAAACTAATCTCACTGGGAAGTCGGCCGACGACAGCCCCAGAAACGGCTCATATCGGGCGGTTGAAGAGGGTCCAATAACGGTTGCGGGTGGAGGGAAACGGCCAGCGAAGCATTGCATTTACTACGTACCTTCGGTGAAGCTTGTCTTGCGTTGGCCTGGTTTATCGAAAACGGTAGTGTGTTTTTGATTTGGAGGTGATCAGAACCAGCTGGCGTTGGGCAGCACTGCTACACAAGTCGAATCCGTCAAGGACGAGCGTTTGATATGGATGTTTGTGTGGGGGGGGTTTTGTTGGTTGCAAAGGAGCGACGGTTTATCGTGATATCGTGTGTTTGTAAGGAGTGGCTGTGTCGTCAAGAACACAAAAGGTGGTTGAAAAGAAAGGGAAAGTTGAAAGGAAGGTCAAAGGGTCGGTCGCAAAAAAGGTCGACTAGGACTCTTGATGTGAATCAGAAGGAGGGAAGAAGCTGGAGGTGAGTGGGCAGCACGACGTTATTAAAGACGAGCTGCCGTGCGTGCGGTACCTGCATACCACCCTGGCAGGGGTGCCGGGCAGCTGGCGCCATGGGACACACGCAGGCGCTGCGCTGTGAAAGTGAGAAGTGAGTGTGAGTGTGAGTGCGGGAGTGAGCGCAGCGCAGGCCTTCGAGACCAGACCAGGCCAGACTACCTTAGAGCAGGGGTTGGAGACGGGGCCAAGCCAGACCCATGGGATGGGAGGAAGTGGAGGCACGGACCCACGGGCCAATTAGCGGCCGTGGGTACCTGGGCCTAAGCCCTCTAGAGCAGGTACCTCTGCCGCTGGATTGGACGGTTCTATCTTGGTTTTCTCTGCAGAAATCGGACGGCACCGTGCAGCACCCGGACATCGGTTGGCGCGGCGCTACCTTACCCTAAGCTGCGCGTTACGAATGAGGCAATAGGGACCACCCCTGTGTTTCGGCTTGGCTCCTCCCCCAGCGCAATCCCTTTCATCACCTTCCCTGAGCGCCGTGAGATTGTCAACCACGCAACGAGCCCAGGTCGGAGAGGGGGCAAATCTCCCCAGCTTTGCTTTCCCATGAAATCCCGTCACTAATAATTTAAGAAATTTGCCCCTTCGAGTTTCAGCGGCCTTGCTTCCCTGTCGGACATCCCTGGTGGATCAAAGCTCAAAGCTCAAAGGCGGAATGGGGAGGGAGTGCCGATCTCCCATCTCCCTCTCTTTGATCGGGGTGAATTTTCAGTTTTTCTTTGGTTGTCTGTGGGTGCACTCGTGCCTCATCTGACGAATGATTTGAATTAATTTTTCCCACCTCCTCCCTCTGTCTCCCCCTAGTTATGTCTCTTTGTCCTCGTCGCTCCTTGTTTGACTAGCATCGCCATCGTCCGTGTGCTGCAGCCATAGTCCGAATACTTGACACTAAAACACATAGTTCCGTGGGGATACCTGCATCGCGTGCATCGGCCATCACGGCGGATCACAATGGGCTCGGACGACCTTCCAGGCTACTGCGCAGCGTCAAACGCACAGTCGAAGCAGTACTGTACCGGTAGTCTCTACCAAGCCTAACAATTTAGCTAAAGAACCATATTCCATGGTCCCGTACGACGTCTGACGACAGGGGATCAGGCCAGCAGTATTATTAGGTACACCCGGCTCCTCCATCTGCCCCCCTGTCACCATCCTTTGATTGTACCAAGATCCAGGGCATCGCACAGCGCTCGGAGCTGTCCGCTAGCTGTGCTTACTACGTGATATATCCAGAAACGGTGCACACACACCTCATCGCCTCGGAACAGGAGCGTCATGAAGCTTCGCGGACCTCGCTTGGCCACCACTCTGCTCGGGAATCGGGCTCCTAGCACCAAGGATATGTCGAGCTAGAATAATCGGTCCTCGGTCGTACGGTCCCATAACGCTGCCCACGCTAGCATCTTACCGAAGGTCTCAGCCATGTATCCAAGGAGCTGGCACCATGCAATCCAGCAGTTGCTGCGCCTATGGCGTCCGGGAATGGGTGGCTAGGCGGAGAAATCCCACTCGAATCATGACGGCGCGACAGCCAACTGTAGGGACTGGATCATGTGCCGGTCTTTTTGTGCCATGTGTTACGATAAGGGGCGGAGACATGGGCCTTCTCGGAAACAGGCCCTGATGAACATATCACAAGATGAACAACAAGACAAATGCGGCCGAGTCAGAGATCACATCCGCTGATACGTATCACGGACATTAGAAGCTATTGCAGCCAATTTGGAAGAAAAGTTCGTTTTAGCTCGGGTTCTACTATGTATATGTGAAAGCCCCTGCGTGTTTTTGGACAGCATTGCCGTGCAGAGCGGTTGCATTCCAGCTCGTGCCCAGGACAACTGACGCCAGCAATACTGTACTTCGATGCTAGCCACATGCTGGCTTGCATGCCGGCACTTGACAATCAGAGCAAGCAGAGGGGGGAAGGGCGTGAGAGGAGAAATGCCTTGGTACAATTGTCCGACAATGAAACCAGCCCCACGGAGGAATCTCAAAATCGCGACGATCATGCCCGGCATTGGACTCGTCTTCCCTCTGTTGAGGAAATTTTTTAATATGTTTGCCCTGCTCATCCCAGTCGTCGTCATCTCCGCCCAGCGGCATACGGGTGCATCAAACGAACTCGGGGAAGAGGGGGATGAAAACTCGATCTCCCCACCAACAATATGAAGCCGCTGCGAAAGAGGAGTGAGGTCGTCGAACCCCTGACCGTGCCTTGCAGACGTGGCGCCTCGAGTGCTGCAGCGTCCTTGGCGACGCAGCCAACCAGAGCGCCGTGGCTCCATCAAAGAAGCTATGAGGCGTGGTGGAGCACACTCTCCCTGAAACACGCTGTTAATCTTAGCGGCTCTGGTTCCTGTGGCTATTCTGGCCCTCTCGGTGCGCTGCTGATGCGCTGCTGGGTTGACCCTGGCTCCAGGGCATGGCAGCCGAATCTCCCGCGCCTTGGATCATCTCCTGCCCTAATTACCAGATGGACCTTCATCTCGTCACTGCCAGGGCATTCGCTCTTACGTTATGCGTCACCAGTCGGCTAATCTCCTGGATTTGTTTGGTTCCTTGCAATGTTTGATTCGTCAACAGAAGCTAATATGCTGCAAATGCTGGGGTAAATATGAATCGGTTTTACTATGGAAGAGGAGGCAAAAAACAACGGGACCACTGCCCGGCAGAATGCGTGACCAAGCGGACCAACATCAGGCCACCACGTTTAAACCGACTGGTGGCTTCATGGAAGAATCTGCTCGCGGCAAGGGAGCTGCGTTGCCTAGAGTGCCACTAAAGAAGTCGTGTCAGCCGCTTGCAAAAGAAACCAACGCAGCGCCGCGGGGTTCCCTTCCAGCGGCAACTGGTGAGACATGAGGAAACATAGCGCTGCGTGGTTGGGTGCTGGTTCCTTTGCGAAACGTTTCCAGCTATCTACCATATTAGCGCCCGACTGCCTGCAGTGGACCGAGGCCCAAAGACGCCGGCCCAAGGCAATGTAGGAAAGACGGGCTCGTGGCAGCCAGTCGACGACATTGTGCGCTTCTTGGCGGGCCTGGCCGGACCATCGCTCGCTTGTACGGAGGCTGCCTGCCCATGCACATGCTCTATTCTTGTCTCTGTGTCCGATGCCGACCCCGTTTCGATGCGATCCTATGTGAGCTTATAGCGGGGGCTACCAAGACTACACTGCCCCAACAAGAGCATTCCTTTGGATAACTGGGACTAACAATTACTTAGCTCTACTGTTCTGTACGAAAGCTGCAGCATTGAGAAAATTCGAAGATCATAGTTTCGAGCGTCGACAATTTTAGCCCAGACCATGCGTGAAACTCCAATCTGATGTCATGTCATGCTGCCCTTTTTTAAGGCATGAGATCTTTGGCAACCCATACGGCTCACGGGCCTCCCCGGATGCTGCACCCATTCCTGTCCATTCTCAAACGTCGCGCACATCAGGCAAAAGACGTGGACTTACTCATCCCAACTGTGTGTCGCCACACCAACTCGTTCCGTTTGACGCAATCAATCCCGCACACGGCAGTCGATATTGCCTCGTTCGTCTCATCTCGAAAGCGGGGGACCACGCGGCATTGGCTGTCATTTCGCGGGAAACGAAACAATTCGGGACCGCCTTTCTAGACGAAACGGTCCGACGGTTCCTCCAAAAGGCCACCATCCCTGACAAGCACCCCCCATAAGGTCCCTAACGTACAATACTGTACAGAGGTACAGTGCTGTTAACCCACAAACTCCACCACACCCACCCATCCCAACGACAGCCAGCATCCATGAGGTTGTCGTAGGGTCCCAAAAATAAGCCATCAGCTCACATCGAAACGCAGAGACACAAAAGCTTGGGCGGAAACGGGTGCTCGAATCTTCTCCGCCTTTTTCCCGCCGCAGCCCCTCTAGTGTTTCAGCATGACATTCTTTCTTACGCTTGTTCGGTCCTCCGACGGCTTTGTTGAACGATCTAGAGATACAGCTACAGTCGTATGCAGGATCATTGTCCGCAACTTCATTGAATGAAAGCGTTTTCGCACGGGCCAGCCATGTCTACACACGGTGTGGATCAGGTCCGCTTGAGTAGATGTTGAATGTTCAACTATGAACATCGTCAAGAAGAGAACATTGGTCTACGCTTAATCACAGTTTCTCACACGGTCTGGCCCGTGCGGAAAGACATTAAACTCACGAAATTGGGGACACAAAAGGTGAATAGGATTGTAACACAGCATCGCGCGTTGCCAACTTTTTCCCGCACAGTCGTTTGCACTTTTCCCTCCATGCGCGCGTCGCAAGCCCGATCCACGCACTAATGCGGCGGATCCGTTCTTTCAGGGGTTCTCCTAGCTTCTACTGTATAGCACACTCTCAGGAGGCATTTTGATCGTGCCATGGAGATCGAGCTTGCACTGTACCCGCTGGATTAGCCTTAGCTGCTGGGTCCCATCCCGCACTTCCAACGTCGCCCGTATCCACAAGTCGTCCAATGATCGGCTGCTTCGTGATCTTCAATGCAGCGCGGCTTTTTCTCTTGCTTCCCCCCCCTCTCTTCCGCTAGGGATAGCTGCATGTCTGTTCGGATGGCATCCGTGGGTGGTCTCCCGCTGGATGGCCCGCCACGAGCATAGTGAAACCCACAGCTCGGCAACACTGCACGCGGCCTGGGTTCTAGACATTCTCCGACCCAGATCCAGTACGGGGGCCAAGGCTTGAATCAAGCACTTCCAACAAGCAGTCAGTGTACTTTGCCACTCGGGATGCACTATCTGTTGAACGGACCCTCGCTCCTATTCCAAATATCCACACACGCAGCGTTTTCCCCAGGACGTAGCCGATGCTCTGCGCTCTTATCGTGCCTCCTTCATGACACAGGTGCCAGTTACGGTAGTTAGAACCGAGCCGACCTCGACCACGTGCGTTAGTGATGCACACAAGAGGCATCTAGATCAAGCCAAGCTCGGATCACTAAAACAATGTTGGTGTAAAAACCGACAGTCCAGTCGGTGGCCGAGTCTAGCAAGAAGATGTCGCCGAGTCTAGGTAAGCAACGGCTGCTGCCATCATGATTTGTAAGTTACCATTACGCGGCTGGTATCCTGTCTTGCACGACTCTGTCCTTTGCCATTATTCCGATCGGGTCTCTGGGCTGTTCCATAGCAGGGGACATGTGTTCCGACCTGTTTCAGATAGGAATGATGGCAATCAAAGGCCGTGAATTCAGTCTTCCACCGAAACCAGAGCATACCCTGTACTCCTTGCTTAAGCCTGTGTCACAGCGTGTTGACGGCTCAATGCAGGACCCGATCGTTCTCAGCTGGAACTTTGGTAAGACCTATCTGTATGTTGAACCAGCATTGTCATGATGTGTCGCCAGTGGACAGAAGATCGGCGTGTGCTTCTCTCAGTCGTCAACTTCATATTGCCCAAGGCTGTACGCTGATCCATCCCGCCACTACAAAATGAACATGTGACCGCATGCTCACAGCCACCGAGAAAACGATCAGGCGGCATTCACGTCAACAGGACAGTGCTTCTGAACCAAAACCTCCTGCTGTGGCACGGATCGGAGAGTTGAGAACAATCTTTGGCCGCTCAAAGTTTGAGACACCTTGCTCTGCCGTGGCCTTTTCAGATAAACAGTTTCATGATGGGCCCTTCGAGGCATTCGAGAATTCCCTAGCCACTTGCCTTTGTCATGTACGACCTAGGCTGACAAACCAAGAATCCATGTTAATAGACCGCGGCGAAAGCCAGCCACTTAGAGCTCAAGACACGACGTGCAATGCCACAGGTCACAGTTGAGGGGAGGGCGACCACAGAACAACGGAGGCAGCAATAGAGACACAGCCGAGGCAGAATGCAGTTATGTGTCTGACACGGACATCACATACGTCAAGGCAGGAGGCACGTAGGGCCAAGAAGCACTTCTCTTCAGGCTGCACAGATAGGAAGAAACTGCCTGTTCAAGTCTAACGATTCACTTCTCATTCCGACAGTTAAAATGTACATGATGTAGGCTGATCGCCTGGGATATTCAACCTCTATTGCTTCGCCTCGCTCTGCCCTGCGATGAAGGGCTTGCCGTCGCCAGGGCCGATGCGGACGTCGGCGAAGATCTGCTTCGTCCGTAGCTCGACGGGGGTCACGTTGTTTGGCTGATCGGGGATCTTCTTCTCGATTTTCTGTAGAGCATGTCAATATGTGTCCATCCACAAGACAAGCAGCCAGCCAGTGGGGGAAAATGACGTACCAGGTTGTCAAAGACACACTTGTTCAGCTTCCACTCGGCGGGGCGGCATTGCCACAGCTGGTGGTTTCGGTCGTCAAGGCACTCCCAGTGCTTGCGGAACTCGCTGAGGCAGTGCGTGTTGATGTCCTTGATGCTGTTTCAAAGTCAAGCGTCAGTATCATTGTCTAAACTCTTGAGCCACACGTGCTGTATCTTGAACAACGTAGGTGGTCGACTGTCCAGATAGAGGTGTTCTGAACGTACACGCTAGAAGCACAGCGGGTGACTCGTCGACCCTCCTTCATGCACTCGAACTCTCCTCGGCCGGGGTTCTCGGTCTTGCACTGCATGTAGTCGTCGTTGTAATCACGGCATCGCGCGCCGATGAAGAAAGCAGCGGAAAGAAGGGGCGCAGAGCTGGCGCCTACTTCCTTGACGGCGGGGACATCCTCGGGGAGAGGCGTTGTGTCGATGAGGACCTGCTGGTGAAACCTGTTCGCTGTCAGCGGCTTGAGCACAAATGGCGAACGCTCAACTGGGCCAATGGCAGTGAGAAATGCATCTCCGTAGAGGACTGCACTTACTGAGACCGTCGGGTAGCCATTGTGACGGAGGGCTGGGCGGTTGAGCGTCGGGCTGGTGATTCTTTGACGAAGCTGTGATGTTCTGGAGACGGAGCTAGGATTTGAGGTGAGGTTGGAATTGAAGTGCTGTGATTGGCGGGCGTGTGGGGCGAGGCTGAGCCTGTCTGGCAAGGCGGCCACACTGAACGAAGCTTGGGCTCTTTTCGCGTATCAGCTCTGGTCAAGCACCACAACAAAAGTACAAAGGCAGCACGCTGTGCCGCGCAAACCACCCGCATCGGCGCTCCAAGCTACGCCGCAGTCGCCATTTACCACGAGGAGCAGACCAGCGATTTTATTGTTCACGTCAGGCGCTGCTCCGGAAATAAAGCTTGAACGCCAGCCCTCCGACCGGGTCTCTTCTGCAGCCGATTTACTTCTCTACCACCAGTAACCGTCATGCCGTCCTTTTCGTTCGGGCAAACAGCGCCTGCGGGCACCACCAGCCTATTTGGCCAGTCGCAGACGCCGCAGGCAAACCAGCCATTGCAGCAAAGTAATAATGCCTTTGGGCAAACATTGGGCGGTGGGCAACAGGGAAATGTGCTTGGATCCTCGACGATGCCGCAAGGGCAGCAAGCCCAGGCCCTCCCCAGTCTTTCGCAATCACAAGCCCAGCTGGCCAGCTCTCTATGGCAGCCCGGCAAGGAGACTCCACGTATGCGCCCCTCCCCGAATGCTGCTACTAGGCAGTTTGACTGACGGCGTATACGCTCACCCTTGTAGATCAAAAACCTATAATCGAGCAGATGAAACTGGTAGAAGAGAAATGGGATCCGGCCAACCCAAACTGCGTATTCAAGCACTACTTCTACAACAAGGTTGACGAGGCCCACATCCCCTTCTACAAACCCCAAGCGCACGAGGATCCCCGTGAGTGGGAGGAAGCTCTGCAGAACAAACCTGCACCCAGCTTCATGCCTGTTCTTTGTTCGGGATTTGCAGGTGTTGCCGACCGCTTGAAGACACAGAAGAGGGCTATTTCCGAGTTCAATACGCGACTGCACCAGATCAACGGAAGCCTCGACGCCATCCTGCAGCGCCACGAGCTGGACACCGAGGTGCGCGCGTTGGCCGCCCGGCGGCGACAGGTGGCCATCAGCCAGCGGTGTCTGGCGCTGGCTGCGAGAGTGCAGGTTCTGCGCAACCGCGGCTACGCGTTGAGCGGGGACGAGGACGATCTCAAGGGCAGACTCCAAACGCTGGAGCGGGAGGTACAGGACCCTGCGGTTGGCGCAAGGGAAGAAGAGCTATGGAGCAGGCTTATTGTGTTGAGGGGTTACGCGGATCAACTGAACAAGGAGCTTGACAAGCCAGCCGGCGCAGACGGAACTGAGCTGGATGAAGAAACGGAAGCCAAAGCCAAGAGGGTACGTTTTGTGGTTTCTCTCCTTCCGGCAAATGGTTTACTGACAGCAACCTTTAGGTGTTGGAGGATTATGAGAAGCAGATTCAACATTTGAAGAAGGAAGTCGAGGCGCTTGGTCTGGACTACAACGAATGGGAAACAAGCAGGAGCTCTAACGCAAGAACCAGGTAACGGAGCTGGCCCAAGGTCTTGGATTTGGGTAGGTATTGGGTCTTGATTAAGTCTTGTGTTGTAATATCAAGGATTAGGATGGCATGAAGGCAACTGCCTAGGCGTACCAGACACGAACGTTATATTAGGAATGGATGAACAATTACTGGGGAGCTTTTGGACGCTGCTGCGAACTGCACGATGTTCGTGAATTCAATGGTCTATGTTTCCCTGCCATTCCATGTGCCCTGGCTATGGTACACGGAGCGTGCTCTCGTATGTCATTATACAAGTATTTCCTATCGTACAAAATGCGCCTCCAGACTTGGCCGAGACCATACAAGTTACCTGCCGTATCCAAGGCTAGCCACCGGTGGTTCGAGGAAACGGCGGCTCGCCGTCTTCTATGATATTTGCGGTTGATCGATCAAGTGATTTAGAAGATCTTGCCGACCATGTCGATGGCGAATGGGGCTGCTCCAGACATCAGCGTTGCAGCAGAGTGAAAGGGTTTGGGCTTTCTTACAGAGGTAGAGCATGACAGCAGTGGCGAGGACCTGCTGGACGGTGAAGGTAGCCTCGGCTTCCATGGCCCGGATCTGCTCCTGGGACTGCTGCGGGGGCTCAACTGCGCGGCGTTAGCTGATGATCTACACTGGAGAGCGATAGAGGGGCGGTAGGTTCGCGTACATCCTCGGAACATTTTGGCTGGTTGACGGTTGTGAAGGCGTTGGAAAGGGATGGGAATATGCTATCAGGATGGTTTTCGGAGTGATGCTCTCGCAGCTACGGCCGATGCTGGAAAATTTGGGCGTTGAGCTTTGGTCCCACAGCCATGACGCACAAACTTGGGCTAGCGCATTGTGGCTGGTGAGGCTACTGTACTGCAACGCGAAACGACTTGTGGCTGTGCAGAAGCCGACTTGGTCCAAGTTGTTCTTTGTACAGTATTATAGTAGTAGACTTGCTCGGTACCGTAACATTGTCAAGAACTCTCTGTGTTTCGCAGTGTGCAGCGGATTGATGGTTCGTGAGCTTTCGTGTGGTCGTTCGGGCAATTCTGGAAGTCACGCTCACGGTCTTGGTCCTCCCTGGCGGCCGTTTCCGGTCATGTAATTCGGAGGCTTGTTTGGTAGACATGTCCAGGGAGGCCGAGGCCGTATTGGCATGCTTTCGAGGCCAAAAAAGACATTTACCACTCCGGTCCGGTTTTCAGTATGAGAAAATACCGCTCTTGAGCCGGGCAGCCTTCGTATACAAAGCAAAGTTGCTACATGGGGACGTTGGATTTCCTTGGACAACTCCGCCCGGAGCTACGCTGCTGTCTTTGCATTCGTAGCTTGGAGCATCTGAGATTGCAGACAGTGCCTTGAGGCATTGTTAATCTTGACTCAGGTACGCTGCATTAAGCTTCTGTACAAGACAATGCATTCTAAAGGGTCCCTGTTATCAGCCCTACCAAAGATAACGCATTCGGGGCTTTTTGGGCCCGACTTGGTGCATGGAGGTCCGCAAACCCCTTGTAAACCGTTTCGAATGCAGGGTACAGTACTGTCCAGTTTTGGGATACAGGGGTAGCTAAGCCCAGTGTGTGAATATTGCTCTTTCGATCATACGATACCTTGATGACCACACCATTGGGAACGAAACTGTTTGCTGTGTCCTTCTGCTGTGAACAGGCATTTCATCCTGATCATCTGCAAGGTCCGTATCATCGCGGCTTTTCGTTTCATCTGTTGCACCCTGGAGTATTGTTCAGGCCTTTCACCAAAAATGCATCGTCCCGAGACCCGAACGCGTCAAATAAGTACACAGTGCCAGATTTGGCCAAGATCGCACTGTCGCAATGGCGAGATGCCACTGCGTCCCTGCAGGGGCGTGCCTAAAAGAGGTATAAGTGAACCTTATCTTTGGTGCAAGTTTACATCGGTGGCTGAAGAATGTACATGTTCATGTCCCTGCACTCTAAGAATTTGGGCTTCCAGGAGGGAAGGGCAACGAAGGGCAACGTGCTGGCTGGTCATAAGGTACCGCGAGAGCTTTGCTACCCCCCGTCAGCTTGCTCAAACCGTCCGAACATTGATGACCCCCAGACTTTAGTAGTTAATGATCCTGTCTTTCCCCGCAGACGTCTGGAAGGGGTGCCGGTTGTGAGGCAAACTAAGCAATAAGGTAGCTCTAGCTCTGGGTTTCCCGGGTCTTTGTGCTGCTATATCGTGGGAGTGGCGATGGGCCCGTAGTCGTCTCACATCTCTTCCTTGGTCTAATGCAGCGGCTTCTTTTCTTCCTTCATCCTCTTTTTTCTTCTTTCCCCCCTTCTCCTCTTTCCTTCTCCTTCAATCGCCAGTGAGGCATCCAACTCTCATCTCTTAGCCCAAGATGGCGTCCAGACAGGCACTGGCGCGTGGCGCCTCTCTATGTTCATCACGTGCCATTAATGGACGAGTGTTGCTGCGTTCTTCAGTTTCACGTTGCACCATCACTCACGCGAGTCGTCAGCCTTTCTCACAGACTGCTCGATCATGGAATGGTCGATCAAACATTGGAAAGGATGGCACAGTCCCTCCCGATCCAGCCTTTGCCCGGATGGAACAGGCCCAGAGCGCCATCCAGCAACCGTGGAAGGACTTTGTTTCCAGGCATATTGGCCCCCGCGACTCGGAGATTGAGGAGATGCTCAGAGTGCTTGGTCCCGGCGCCGAGACGCTGGACAAGTTCATTTCCCAGGTCATTCCGGCTGATGTCATGCTGCCGCCCAAAGAGCCGATTCAGACGAGGGTCTTCAGCGAAGAGGGCATTGCAGAGCAGTTCAAAGAGATTACGTCGCTGAACGAGAAGACAGTTTACCTGAACGGCGGCGGTTACTATCCAGTGGAGATCCCCACAGTCATCAAGCGTAACCTCCTTGAGAATCCAGCCTGGTACACAAGCTATACACCATACCAGGCCGAGATCAGCCAGGGCCGCTTGCAGTCGCTCCTTAACTACCAGACTATGGTCTCTGACCTGACGGGCCTCCCCGTTTCTAATGCCAGTCTCCTCGACGAGGGGACCGCTGCCGCTGAGGCCATGACAATGTCCCTGAACAATTTGCCAACCTCGCGAGCCAAGCGACCCAACAAAACTTATATTGTCTCCAACCTCATGCATGAGTCCACCATCAAGGTCATGCAAGGCCGTGCTGAAGGTTTCGGCATCCATATTGACGTTGTGGACTTATCAGCCCCCGACGCCTACCAAAAAATCCAGGCTCTGGGTGATGATCTGGTCGGAGTGATGGTGCAGTATCCCGATGCCAGTGGCGGTGTGCAGGACTTCAAGGAGCTCGCCGACATTGCCCATAAGCAAGGAACTCTTTTGAGCGCGGCTACAGACCTTCTGGCCTTGACCCTTCTCACTCCTCCGGGCGAATGGGGCGCGGATGTAGCTTTTGGGAATTCACAACGATTTGGTGTTCCGCTCGGATATGGTGGCCCTCATGCGGCTTTCATGGCTGTCAAGGAGGAAAGCAAAAGACGCTTACCCGGACGCCTAATCGGTGTCTCCAAGGATCGCCTCGGACGGCGTGCCCTTCGACTAGCTCTCCAAACAAGAGAGCAGCATATTCGTCGAGAAAAGGCGACCAGCAATGTTTGTACTGCCCAGGCTCTTTTGGCCAACATGGCCGTCATGTACGCAATTTACCATGGTCCTTCACAGCTGAGGGAGATGGCTGCAAACAACTTGAGATACGCACGCATGGTACAGAACACGGCAGAGCACTATGGCCTTAATGTTGCGACTGCTTCCGTTGACCCTAAAGTACAAGTACTCTTCGACACTCTGGCCATTTCGACCAAGGATGCCTCCTCAGCCGCAGCCCTCAGGGACAGTCTTTTGAATAATGGCATCAGTGCTGGCAAGAATCTGGTTCCCAACCAAGTTGTTCTTGCGATTCCTACCACCTTCAACCTGGATATCTTCGTCCGTATTGCCAAGGCTTTCCAGGCTACTGCCATTCAGAATTCTTCAGATCGCTATCTCGACGTTGCCTCCAATGCCTGGGCGGCTGGCTGTGAGCAGTCCTGGCAAGATATTATTGAGAGCATTCCCCAGTCGGTGCGCCGACAGTCTAGCTACCTCACGCACCCGGTTTTCAACTCACATCACAGTGAGACCGAAATGCTTCGGTACATGCACCACTTGCAATCCAAGGACCTCTCCCTCGTGCACTCCATGATTCCTCTCGGTTCATGCACGATGAAGCTCAACGGAACCACGCAGATGGAGCTTATTGGAACGGATCTTACCGCCAATATTCATCCTCACGCACCAGCAAACAAGATGAAGGGATACGGAAAGCTCGTCGAGGATCTTTCTCGTCAGCTTGCTGCCCTTACAGGCATGGATGAAACCTCTTTACAGCCCAATTCTGGTGCGCAAGGCGAGTTTGCAGGTCTACGCGTTATTCGCAAGTATCACGAACAGCAACCTGGCGCCAAACGTGACATTTGTTTGATTCCCGTGTCTGCTCATGGAACCAACCCTGCTTCTGCAGCAATGGCTGGCATGCGTGTGGTTCCGATTAAATGCGATGCTGGCACGGGTAATCTTGACCTGGTAGACCTCGAAGCCAAGTGCAAGAAGCACGCCGATGAGCTTGGCGCTATTATGATCACTTATCCTAGCACATATGGTGTCTTCGAGCCTGAGGTAAGGAAGGTCTGCGAAATCGTTCACGCATACGGCGGTCTGGTCTACATGGATGGTGCCAACATGAACGCTCAAATTGGTCTCACCTCACCCGGTGCTATCGGTGCTGATGTGTGCCATTTGAACCTGCACAAAACTTTCTGTATCCCTCACGGTGGTGGAGGCCCCGGTGTAGGTCCTATCACAGTCAAGAAGCACCTAGCTCCCTTCCTCCCTCACAGAGAGGGTCAGGTACAAGTTGCCAGTGCTACCTTCGGAAGCGCCAGCATTCTTCCGATCAGCTGGTCGTATATCGCCACGATGGGTGAGTTTTCTCTTTCTGCTATCGTGAGGTACTGAACATCTAACCAACAATCTTCATAGGTGATAAGGGACTTCGAAAAGCTACCGAGGTTGCTTTGCTGAACGCCAATTACATCCTGGCTCGCCTCAAGGATCATTATCCCATTTTGTACACCAACGACTCCGGCCGCTGCGCTCATGAGTTTATCATTGACGCACGTCCTTTCCAGAAGTCTGCTGGCATTGAGGCCGTCGACATTGCTAAGCGACTCATGGACTATGGTTTCCATGCGCCTACAATGAGTTGGCCTGTGCCAAACACGCTCATGATTGAGCCTACGGAAAGTGAGAGTAAGGAAGAGCTCGACCGTTTCGTCGACGCCATGATCAGCATCCGAGAGGAGATTCGAGAAGTCGAAGAGGGCAGACAGCCCAGAATCCGCAACGTACTGAAGCAAGCGCCTCACCCTCTTATGGACATCATCAAGGGAGATGGCGAGGCCAAGTGGGATCGCCCATACTCTCGTGAACAGGCAGCATACCCGCTGCCATACCTACAAGAGAAAAAGTTTTGGCCTTCTGTAGCTCGTGTGGACGATGGTAAGTATCTTCTCATTATTTCACTGACACGCGCTCTGTGAACTATATCAAGTAACGATAATTTAGCTTTCGGTGATACGAACCTATTCTGCACTTGTCCTCCTGTTGAGGACACCTCTGGAGCAGAAACGGTCGAGCGCACGACTGGCGCTTGATTTTGTAGACTCTGAGCGAATCATTCTTGCCAATTTCCAACATTAATGCCGGCATATTCTTACGTCTTAGGCGTTGCCTGGCTTTCAGGCCTCTTCCTCATGAACTTATCACACACTAGTGTACGCGTCAATACTTTGTTCTGACACTTGCCGGCCTTTTAATCTTGAGTTTTTTTTTCTTTCTTTCTTTTCTTATTCATGTTTGGGACTTTGCGGGGACTCTATAAGGCGAAAAATGGCGTATCATGAATTTCATCACACAGGAACAAAGGCTGAGCGGTAAATTTCAACATGCACATGGCGTCAGGTGGCTTCTTAACCCGGTGAGCTTTGGCTGGTGTAGACATTGGTATAGAGGATCTAGATTTTTTGTCGAGCATACACATTTGAATAGACTTCATATTAGATGTTTCTTTACCCAATACTCTACTGTGTCGCATGTCGACGCTGATATGATGGCAATGGGGCCTAGGTTGTGATGGGGCCTTTTTGATTCTGTTTCAATTGTTCCAACGTCTATAGTCATTCATTATCATGGATAGATCAAGATATACTCCGCGTCGGCGTGAGATCCTAGACTCTGTCGCTTATCACTCCCTTCCTCTCATCTTTCTTCAGGCACCACCTTGTCCCCTTTTAAGCTTCAAAAACCAATGAAACACCGTCGTCACCTGCTGTTACGATGCGCTCGCCAGTCTCACCTTGAACGAAGCCCAGAACACCGCCACCCTCACCGTCTCCGCGATGACCCTTCCACTCCTTTACGAGGCCTGCATCAGCAGCGGATGTGGCCGCATTAGGGCCAGCAGCACTGCCACCCCGCAGGTCCCAGCGACGAACGACACCGTCCATGCCGCAGCTCGTCAGGAGCCACGAGCTCTTGATGAATTCCAACTTGACGACGGAGTGCTCCTCGTGAGCGCCGGCGATGTGGCGACGCACGGCAAAGCGGCGCGTCACGTCGTAAATGCAGATGGAGCCGTCGACGGACCCGGCCGCCAGGAGAGTCGTGGATGGCGAAGTGGAAGTAGTGGTGAGCGCAAGCGACTCGACGCTGTCTGACTGATTGTGCAGCGAGGCGAGGATCTGTCCGCCTGTTGTTGGATCCGCGGCTGACTTGGCTGCGGCGGAGCGGCCGCCGCCTCGGGCCTGGGACTGTGACTGCGTGGCGGCCGACAGGCGGGGAAGCGAAACGATCTTGATGGCACCGCCGGCACCGCCAACGGCGACGAAGCCACCCTTGGGATCGATGGCAAGAGAGTACAGACCGCCCTCGACCTCAAAGCGCTGATCCTCACCGGTCAAGGACACGACCGTCATGCCGTTGTCGCTCGCAACGCCCTTGCTGGCGGCCTGACCCCAGACATCCCACACGTACAGGCTGCCATCTTCTGAAATGGTGGCGAGCAGCTGGCCGTCGGGGGTCCATGCGCCGGCGGTGCTGGCCATGGTGTGTAGGAAGTAGGACTGGACGATCTGCAAGGGGTTGGCCAGGTCGGTAAGGTCAATGTTGTAGATCCAGACAGAGCCATCTGAGGCGCCCAGAGCAATCGTGTTGGGGGTCGTTGGTGAAGGGCAGGGGGAGACCCAGTTGACCTCGGGGACCTCGAGAGCCTCGGCGAGGAAGGTCATGTTGACGCCAGCACCGGGGCGCACGTCGGCCCTCCACGCGCGCAGCCTGCCATCCAGACCGCCGCTGACGAGGAACTCGCCGTGAGGGAGAGTCCAGCACAGTGTATTTATAGAATCGGTGTGGCCATCTAGGGCGAAGAGGCTGTCGAGCTGTGTGGTCTGGGGTTGGTTGGAGGGGTCGTTGGCGAAGCTAGCGGGCAAGACGGGGCGGGAAGCGGCGGCGGAGGTGTCAAAGAGCCAACCGGCTCCGGGCGCATCGTCTTCCTGGCCGGCCGAGCCACCGACGGCGACGAGCGAAGGGTGAACGGGGTGCTGAGCGATGGCGAAGAGGGAATCCTGGGGCAGGTCGAAGAAGGCAATGGAGTCATTCTGCAGGATCAGCTCCTCGTCGTTGTCTGAGTCCATGGCGAGGTCATCGCCCTCCTCAACCTCCTCGGCGGCATCATCGGCGTCGAGAAGATCGTCCAGATCCTCCTCGGGAGGGTTCTGGGGGTTGTCGTTCTTCGAGGACGACATGGTTTCTGTGGCTGTTGTGGAAGGTGGAGGGATTCCTTTTTTTTTTTTTTTTGCGACGATGGAGGGGTAGATAGATCGGAAGAGAAAAAGAAAAAGGTCAAACTTCAAGTGATGAGAAGAAGTATGCGCCGGAGAGCAAGGAAACAAGTACGGGAACCAGATACGAAGCTGGCTCGGATATTTCCCGGTGATCTGTCGCTCTTTAAGGCTGCCTGCTGATAGATGCGCAGACTTTCTTGATTGTTAATCGGATGCTCAGAAGCAAGACGCTGGTTGCTTGATAAGCAGATAGTGGGAATGAGTCCTGACCGGGATTTTTTTTTTTACTCTTCGATGAGTTGCGTTGGCGCGGGGCAACGGATGGGACTGTACTGTACCGCAGCGGGGTACCTAAGGTCCCTGAGGTAAGCCTCCCGGCCGCATTTTCCAGAAGGCGCATGTGGAACCGTGCACAGAGCATCTTTCATGAACCCAAACTTCTAAGTCAACCCCCAAAGTACAGACGTAGGTACTGCAAAAGCGGCTACAGGGAGTATCTCTACGTCACCGTTTCTTTTGGAGATCAGGTTCGGTGCAACATGGCACAGGAGCCAACGCCAAGAACCGATGCCACAAAGGTGAATCATACCTTAGTATTATTTTTTTACTATCTAAACATGTACCGATAAGGAAATGATTGAGTTGAAGTGATTGACGCTCGAATCAACAAGCTTCGTTTGGAACAAGAGAATCGAATGGAGTTGTCTGGCAACTCCCACCTGCCTTACACCAACGCCGCGTACACATTATCCTCTGCACGAAACACAACGCTGATATGCCCGATTCTCGCGCGGAATGGTCAATGCCGTTTCTCACCGATGATTAGCATACGGCCCTCCTGGAAGATTGGTGTAACTGCTCGCTATTGAATAGTTCTCTCCTGGCAGCCACACTGTTCCCGGCTGGGGCGTCTCGGCTGGTAGCTCCGATATATTAAATGCCACGACTGGCAGCTCCTTGGCATCATGGCAGCCGTACAGCTCTGGGCCCAGGGGCGCGCCGCCGTACAAGGGCATGGGTTTGGGCACGTCCTCGTCACTGCTGCCACCGATCACCGCGCCGTATGATGGAGCGTCCTGGACCTGCTGCTTGCGACGCCGTCTGAAGAGCAAGAAGGCACCGACCAGGATAGCGATGACGGACAAGGGAACGACAACACCGATGGCTGCGATGGCACCTGTTGAGAGACCGCCGTTGGACGCAGAGCCGGAGTCTGACGTAGCCGCCGCAGGGTTGCTAGAAGAATTGGTCGTGGACTCGCCTGGGGAATTTGATGACGTGTCGGCGCTAGGTTCAGCCAGCTGGAAGACGACGTCAGACTCAGAGGAAGACGAGGCCGACGACGTCGCTGTGCTCTGAACTGACTTCCTTGAAGGGGATGAAGTGGACGTCGATTTCGAAATGTCACTGGCCTCATACACCATTCGAATGCCATAAGCGTTCACGCCATCCGCTCCGCTCATCGTAATCGTAGCCGAGTACGTCTCATGTCGCGACGACGACGTGACCACAACCTCCGTCACCGTGTTGCCGGCGCTCCACGTGCACTGGTAGTCTACCCACGGCGGCCTCAGCGCATTGGCATCCTCCACGCACCACATGGTCATGCTCTCGCGCACCGGACAGCACGTCACCGTCGTCGTGGCGTCATTCGACTTCGAGCAGTAGTCCTGGGCCGTGTAGCCGCTTGGGCACGCCGTGCCGGGCGAGTAGTACACGGCCGTGTCGGTATCGAAGTCCTTGGGCAGGCATGATGACGCCGCGTCGAGTACAATCACCGCCTCGCTGACGAAGGAGGTGCACTGTGGTGGTGAAACCCATTCCGTCGGGAACGGTCCCGCGAATGCTGTGATGGACATGGCTGCTGGGCTTGGTTGTGACGGTTCGCTTTTCTAAAAGGACTGGCGGCTCGTACTTTCGGGAACAGCTCTTCTGCCTCAAATGCCAGCAGGGAGACTGATCATATTCCTCTTGCTCGTCGCCTGGTATGAAATGGAGCTTCTTCGAATTCGTGCTCTCCAGCAGACCTATAGCCAGCTCCTCCTTCGTCCTTGTCCGGCTTCGATAAAGCTGCCTTGAGAAGCTCAGGAAGGGTCATGCATTCTGTCCGCAGCTATCCTAACAGCATACATTCGGCGCAACGCGAAACAGGTCTAGCTTAATTGCCATCATGCTGTATAAGATTGCGCAGGATCCATGCGTTCCAATTCCCTTGGCTTGCGCAAGCACTCGCCCAGTCTTTTAAGGAACTAGTCGCTTGGTCGAGACCTCCCTGCCTCGCATGCGTGGCGAGATGCACATCCTTGCTGGGCCCTGCCTAGCATGCTTTATCGAGAGCGGCTCTTAAGCAGGCCTTTCGCTTCGAACAAAGCCATCTTCATCCGGTGCTGTGCAAAGATCCACCATGTTTCCTGATAAAAGTCAGCGCGAAGCCACAAGCCGTCTCGCCAGAATCTGATGGGCCGTGCTCGCGAACAACTCTTTCCCTCCCTCCGTCTGATATGAACCTGTTGAGTCTTCCAAAACAAGCTTCTCTCTGATCCTGGTATGTTGGTGGTGATAGCAGACAGGGCTGATGGAGAAACCCCACATATATTCAGGAACATGGGACGGTGTCAAACGGTGCCAGGGGTCGGGGGCAAATGGGATCCTTGATAAGACCCCAGCACCATCTCGTCCAGTTATGGGATGACATCCCATTGGAGGAGGATTTTCCGATGCGGTCTAGTTGGTGACTCCCGGCACCGAACGAGCGTATTGGCTACCTCGTGCTTGAGTTGTAATTGCCTTTGACAAGGGCGGGCTTCCCTGGAGCCAATACCCCCAGATACGCAAGCTTTTGGTTTCGAAATTTTGTAAAAGCCATCTCACTTCTCCCAACTGCCTTAGAGACAGCTGCCGCCGTAAACTTTGCATGTAATCGAAAATAGGTATGTGCTGGTACGTTGCTCGGCTCGATGTCACTGTGGAGCTTATTGTGGCTGATATCAAAATCATTCCTCACCACAAGGTTGACTGCTCCTAATACAAGAAGCGAGATCCTTCACCGTCTTGCGAAGCCGCTAGCCCAGTTTCGTGCGAGCAATAGCTGCCTCCTGGGCCGTTCCAGTTCCTCACCCTTGCCGACAGGAAGTCATCCCCGACCGATCAATTAGTTCCGCTGCTCGCGCTTCGCACTCGCACTCATGCCGACAGATCCGGTGAATAGTTTTAATGATCTAGTTGGGGTTTCTGCTGCGGTGTCCATGGCGCCTCTGTAGCGCTTATACTCGTGACACGGTGCCCCAAAGATACCCATTCCCAAGCCAAACCCTGTTGTGCCCAATCTTGCTTAAGTCGCCAACAAACGCCCTGCTTTTTCCCGCTTTTCCGTTGCGAATACAAAGTTCTTGGCATGCGAAGTGTGAACAGCTATACGGGCTGGCGTTACTCGAGGACCTCGACCCAGTTCGTCTCCGCCTTTTTACGCCTGCACCTTTCCGTGGCTGCCTCCTTCAGCATCCTCTCCTCCTCCTCCACCTCGGCCGCCTGTCCTGCCATCTCCCGGATCTGGTGCTTGATGCCCAGGGCGAGCAGCTTCTGCCACCCGCTGTGGACCTTGCACCGTTTGCGCTCGCACATGCCCCTCACCTCGTCGCCCTCGCCCAGCGGGTCGCCGAGCTTGGACGAGTGGAAGATGTCGTCGCTCTCCGGCGACTTGGCGAAGGCCGCGAACGCGTCTCTCGCCGACACCGTGTCCAGCCGCTGGTCGTAGCCGCAGATGTCCTCGCCGAGCCGCCCTGCGTTGATTGCAGATCGTCGACGCTCCTGGGCCAACTCGATGAGCGTGAGCATTTTGTGGCAGAGCAGCGTCTCCTCCGCTAGTTGGAAGCGCACTTGGGCAGTGCCCTCGAGAAACTCCCTCTCCTCGTCGCTGAAAATTGGTGATGACTCGCCATCTGTGACATGTTAGAAATTAGCTATAAAGGACCAAGCCAATGAAGTGATATAACCACACTACCTTTTTTAGTTTCGTCCTCTTCAGCCGGTATTTCTCCAGCGAAAGGGGTTTTTGAGATCCGCCACATGCCTTGCTCATCCACACCGGCCAAGCCGCTGTTCAGCAGAGCCATGAATTCATCTTGCGACAGCTGGTCGCTCAACCCCGCTGTTCTCTTGCCCTTGGGTAGCCTGCTAAGCAGTCGCTCCCACCACATCTGCGCATGCTCGTTTGAACAAAAGACGCTCGACGGAGATTGCGTCAGCCGCGCCGGCTTGCGACAGCTCCCAAGCGCGCAGGTCTTTTTGTAGATGGTTGTCAAGTCCTCGTTTGTGCAGTTGGGGCACACAAACTTCTCGATCAGGGATTCGCCGATGCTCTTATCCAAGTCTATGCACGCGCCGTGAAACCAGTCCTCGCATGTCTCGCAGCAGATCATCCACCGGTGGTCATCAGGACCGCGGCATATGCAGTAAGGGCCGTTGTCAGACTCCTCTTCCTCGGATATATCGTCTGATGCCAGGTTTGTGGTTTCCGTCCTAAGTTTCTTAGGCCTTTTGGTCTCTCCTCCGTTGGGTCGCTTGGGCCCTTTCTTGATGGCCGAGGCCGTCCCCTTTTTCTTGAGTCCTGTGGTGCCGGCCATGCTGTTAGTGTCTGAAGATTCTGTTGTGAGGTGAGGGTGATGTGGCGACTGGGTGGTGGCGGGTGCAGGCTCCATGGCCGGCAGCTGAGGGGAGTTGGCCATGCTTTCGCTCTTGATATTGTCATCAATAACCTCAGGTTGAGGCTGACCGTCCATTGATGTCGCCATCCGTGATTGATCCATTGTATCAATGGTACAGCGTGGAAACAAAGAACCCGCAGTAGATATGTGTAATGTATTGGTCAAGCCCGACCACAGTAACGTCCCATTACCGTATTGAAGCCAATAGTTCTCGAACCTTAAGGAACAGAAAAATTAAAATTGATTAATCGCACATTTTAGTCGTCTCATTTGGTTTCGTAGTATACAATCGTATACGTTCTTCAATTCCTTACGGATGGGAAGTGAATGAGATGGCGAATGACTAAGCCAAACAATCTAAACTTGCTCGGCAAATACTCGGTGTCCAGGACGATCTGCCCAAAAGCTTTGGATGACATTGTAATTGGACTAATTATTGTCACACTTCGATTTACCACAAGCGCAATTCCACCATGTCGCATATCGCGACTTCGCAGAGGGCCCTTCGCGGCGCCCTCAACGCATTGCCTGTGCGACAATGTCATCGATGCTTTGGAACTTCGACTTCGTCGCCTAAGATGCACCGACCGAGCCTCCCGCGGATGGCCGTCGAAGCTCGACAACCGATCGTACAGAGGCGGACGAAGTATAAGACCGTCGAGCAGGCCAAGAGCCGATATAGCACAGGCGTGAGTCGCATCCTATCACTTTCAATGTGGCTGTATGTTCACTCCGGACTGACTGAAACGATAGCCATTCTCATTGAAAGCTGGAGCCTTGTTCGTCGCAACCTGCGCCGGGTTAATGTGGTACTTTGAGCACGAGAAGGAGCGCATGCAGAGGAAGAGAATAGCGGAGGCAAATAAGGGCATAGGAAGACCCAAGGTTGGCGGACCATTCGAGCTGGTGGACCAAGACGGCCAGCCTTTCACGAGCGACATGATGAAGGGCAAATACTCTCTGGTAGGTTGGCGAATGGCGACGTTCGACAAATTGTCCTAACATTGAGACAGGTCTACTTTGGCTTCACTCGTTGTCCCGATATCTGCCCCGAAGAGCTCGACAAGATGGCACGCATGCTTGACCTTGTCGAGGAGAAGGCGCCCGATGCGCTTCTGCCCATCTTTATCACATGCGATCCTGCCCGCGACGACCCCAAGGCACTCAAGAGCTACCTTGCCGAGTTCCACCCCAAGTTCATCGGCCTCACCGGCACATACGAGCAGATCAAGGACATGTGCAAGAAGTACAGGGTCTACTTCAGCACGCCGGAGAAGGTGGCACCCGGACAGGACTACCTGGTGGATCACAGCATCTACTTCTACCTGATGGACCCGGACGGCGATTTCGTCGAGGCGCTGGGCCGACAGCACTCCCCTGACCAGGCTGCCAAGCTGGTCTTGGATCACATGAAGGACTGGGCTCTCAAGTCGACGTAAACAGTGTTTTGTCGGCTCACTCTTACCGACCAGCATTGAGCCGCATGTAAAATATGTAACTCCAAGCTCGATAGCTTGCCAAGTGTACCACAACCAAATGTACAATGTCATATAGAAGGCTCCATGCCAACCAACGAATGTCCACTCGATCGAAAGCACGTCAATTGGTTTGTCGCTGACTATTATTTTCCCGCTTTCTGTGCTTGTACGGAATTTGAATTGATGTAGCGACCTGGAAGACTGGTTAGCCCGTGGTCTGTAGTTCCCAACCATCAAGAAACAGTGGCTGTTTAGGGGCCATCATTCAGTGTAATGCATAAGAAACCCCGATCAAGAACTGTTATATTCCTGGCAACCCCATCTGAAAATATACGCCTCTGATCTGATGTTTTAAATTGTTTGTTTTCCAAGTTTAGGCTCTGCCCAATTTTCAGAGCAACTGTAATTATGGCTACTTCCTTGATAGTCTTCCTGTGCTGCGATTAGTGCTTGGGCCTAATTTGGACGCGAACTGGTGGTTTCAGCGCGCTCCACCCCTTGTCCCCCCTACTGTCCAATTCGACAACGACAAAGACACGGCAAAGTCACAACCAATGAATCCGCAGATGCCTTTCTTGGGACAATAACAAACAGAGGAAAAGGATGGCATACACGATGCCACGACAGCATACAATACTCCGAGTGCGGGCAGCGGTTCCAGCTTGGAGGATAAGCCCTCGCCCTGCCACATATTCACCATGTCTCTCTATGCCATCAACAGGCTCATGCACCACTCGTTATGCTGTCCGAGCCTTCTCGATATCAGCATCTAAGCTCGAAAGATTCAGATCGGTGCCAGAGCCGGTGGTCCCGCAGCCTGCGGTGGCCTCTAACAATGTAGACTTGACTAGTGACGCGTCTCGGAAAGCACTATCCGAAATGGCATTTGCGTTTGAGTATGTTACCCCGGCATGTTTTCTTGCTCATCCACAACTAACTCGTTCGAAGCATAGATGGTGTCTTATACCAAGGAAAGACGGCTATCCCTGGTGCGCGGGAGGCGCTGAGGATCCTGAGGTCTCAAGATATCCGTTATGTCTTCTTGACAAATGGTGGCTGCGCTCCAGAGCTGGCAAAGGCGGAATCCTTAAGTAAACGCCTCGGCATGAGCCTGGACGAGGATGTGATCCGCAACAGGATCATCCTTTCTCACACGCCTATGAGTGGCTGGGATAAGTCAAAGAAGAACGGAACAGTCCTCATTACAGGCTCCCACCCTGAAGTTGCGAGACAGGTGGCCAAGGAGTTCGTCTTTTATCATTGACCATGCACTTGTCGACGAAAGCTAATAGATGTCCAGATACGGCTTCTCACGGGCCATTACGCCTGCCGACCTCATAGCGGCTGATGAGAGTCTTTTCCCCTTTGACAACCTGAGGGAAAGCCTGCATTCACAAAGCGAGGAGCTACCAGATGGCAAGAAGTTGTCGAGGGTGGCGGATCCCTACAGCGACGAACTGCCCCCTGATCTTCTGAAGATTGATCAGATCCTTGTGTGGAATGATCCGAGAGACTGGGCATTGGATATTCAGATAATCCACGACCTGCTGGTGTCCCGACAAGGCTACTTAGGCACAATCTCGACGAAGAACGGCGACAAATCACTACCAAATAACGGCTGGCAGCAGGATGGCCAGCCAGACGTCTGGATCTCAAATGTGGATCTCGTGTGGAAGACGGAGTATCCAATCAATCGATTCGGAACGGGTGCGTTCCTGGACTCGCTCAAGGGAGTCTGGTCCGCGGTGACCGGCGGAGCCGAACTCAAGTACACGCCCTTGGGCAAGCCGTGGCACCTAACCTACAAGTATGCCCATGATCGGCTACTACACTACCATTCCGACCTGGCCGGAGTAGGGCCCAACAAAGGAGCAGCCAGGGTCCAGAAGCCGCTGCGGCGGGTGTACATGATTGGCGACAACCCCGAAAGCGACGTTCGGGGCGCCAACGAATTCAAGCCGGAGGACGGGACCGAGTGGATTTCAATCTTGGTCCGGACGGGTGTGTGGAAGCAGACGGTGATGGAGCAGAACCCTCGGTATCAGCCTACGGTGATTGTCGACGATGTTGTGGATGCCATTGTCTGGGCGATGAGGAACGAAGGGCTCGATGTTGACCGAACTTGGGTGCTAGCCAACCAGAAGTAATACTCATAGATCGACGTTTAGCTTCATTCCAACCGCAGTCGGTGAAAGATGATGCTTTTAAATAAGCACACTTAGCTCAGTAACATAAGGTATTGGTTGACCCGTATTCATTGACTCCTATGCACTGGAGGTCGGTTACATCTTCATGCAGCCACCTGACCAGCTACTGGCAACGGTGCCATTCAGGCACTTCAAAAAACTGTGTCCTCCGGTCTTAGACCCATCCTTACCGGACAAAAGGGAATTGTGTGACTTGAGCTTCCCACAGTTGCCTGAAATTTGAGTAATAGTCTCCCAATACCAACGTTATACGCCAGTCAGCTCAACTCGGCCGGCTGAAGCTGGCACAAATTTGAAACCACGAGCTTGTAATCTGGAGCAGATCCCAGCTGCGACAGTCATCTAATTCCTTCAATCACCTCAAGCTCAGTAACGACAATGAAGTGTTTTGATGCTTCAGTTGGGAAAGCGTTTGATCGTCGACGTCGTGCATATCATTGTCTGAGCAATGAGTACCGAATGGCTGAACGTTTACCGGGCGTGGGTACGGGTTCATCAAAAGGCATGAGTTACAGAGAAGCGCTCGAAGACGGTGCCCTGAACGGCATCACATAAAAATACAGTTCATTCGGCAACAAGCATGGCATCATTATTATTCCGGCATCCATTATTGACAGACTTTTGCAGACAAAAGGCACGTATTTGTGGGTTAATTGATGTAACCAGGCTTGATATTCATGCTTCTGCGAGTTAACAGGTCTTTTGAGAGCTGTCGCGAACGACTCGTGGACGCTGGAATATACGCACATCGACGCCCTGGGATTAATCGCGTTTGTAAGGCGTGAGTGGGCCATGACCTACTGACACGCGGCAATGTTGTAGGCGAGCTTGGCATTCGTAGGGCCGGCCAGTCTAAGCCAGGTCAAGTCATTGTATCTGCAAGTTCTGTTTTTCCATGGATTGTTACTGAGATCATGTTTTGTCCCGGGCGTTGGCCTAAACGTCATCAAAACCGCCTCCATAACAGAGCGCCGAGGCTAGCAACTTGGCACAGACTCGTTGTTGGGGGAAATAACATGAAATTGTTGTCGTTCCCTTCAATAGTAACCAAGCGTCTTCGTGGCTCAGTTGGTTTAGAGCGTTGGTCTCATACTTATATGATTCAGTCATCAGGCTGGGCTATCCAAAGGTCGTGAGTTCGAGTCTCACCGAGGACAATCTTTTTGCCCCTTTCAACACATTTCCTACCTAATATTATATCTCTTCGGTAGGACTTGCTTACCATGTTCCCTTTTTGAGTCTCCTGCCTTACCGACGTGCGCGGGGTGGGTCTTGTTATATGGATGAGGTAATGGTATTTGGGAAGAACATTATGAGGATGATTTTTTGTAGTTATAATTTCGATAGTAGTTAAAACATCGATTCGGATAAGAAGAACTGCAAGAAATTATTCAGCTCGACTCCGTGACTTTGCTGATATTTTTTTAACTCATATGCGCTGTGGAAATTGCGCTGTGGAAAGCTTTACGCTAATTGTCCCTTGGTAAAGTGCATCATGACTATGTTTCTTGGTGTTGTAATCTTGATAGGGGGCTTTATAGGTTTTTGTTCCATAATGTATATTTAACATTTTCAGAAAGAAGCAGCGATTCCATTATATTCAAGAAAATCTAACCATAATTACTAATTTTTCTTTTTTATATTGAGAAATAATTATGTTTTATTAGTGCATGACCAGCCAAGTAGGCAGATGGGAACCGAATGGAAGAATGTCTGCTGCTCGACAAGATGCACGCACGCTTGGACCATCGTTAAGTCAGCTTGGATTTGTGATTAGAGTCAAACACACACGAAGCTTCTACTCCTATGCAGCTGCAGTATGTCTTGAAGAGACCGTTCGCTTCTTTGGAGTCTCGCGGGCTGAGCTGGAGTTTTCGCAATTCCTGGTCAAACTCCCAAAGGCTTCCTCCTGGATCTACCCTCCGCTTCCCACATTTCGTGCCGCAAGACTGGAGCAGGCTATATAGTTCTTGCTATCTTGAGAAGGAGAGCCAACGATCGATAAGGAAAAGAGCAGAACAGATGGAGGCAGAGAGGCAGGAGGATCGGGAAAAGGAGAGGCTCCAAAATGCCAAAAGGCGTGCAAAGCAAAATGAACAGGCCGGAGTGAAGAAAGCGATATCAACGAGAGTTCATCATCAGAGGGAGAACACAACAGTTCCGCATAATAATAGAATATAAGCCTTTTAATTCTTTTCTATTACAATTATTAACCTATAAATAATTCTTATAATATACTGTTAAAAGTCTTATAAAATAATTTAAGAGGCCTTTGAATAAAATAATAATATTTATTTATTTTATTTACATTATATTAGTACTATTTTACTTCTGCAACCACTTACTATCACAGGTTCGCAATGCAGCATTGAGCGAAACTTATATCGTCCCACTGTAGCTTGTCTACCTATTAGGGTCGTCGGCGGGACTAAAGTGGAAGCTTTTTATCGCTGGATGAATCATTATCACCGTCGTTCCCCCACTTTCGCGTACACTGTTGGCTGGACATCTCGCATGTTGTTCTGTGCACGGGAGACGAAAGCGCTTGGGTGGACTGTTTCTAAGAACGCAGAGTCACGTCTTTATAGACTGTCCAGCTGGGGGAGATAAGCTTATTGTACGTTTCAGTCTGCTCAGCCCTAAGGCGTGCCACCTGCAAAAAGCCACTGAGCATTCGCCTGATCAGCCCCCCTTAGCACTGAAACAATCGAGAACAGAGCCACGCGAACATTGCCCTGTTGTCTCCAAGAAGTAGCAACGAAGAAGAATAGAGAAGGATCTGGAAATAAGAGACTCATATGGTCCTTAGGTTAGTGATGCAGAATAGCAGTTCATAGGGCTGTCGTCTGCCAGTCTTGAATTCCATAGCAATGGGGATGGCGACATCATCCAAGGCGCAAGTCATTCGTACAGGTGCGAAGATGAGACTCCAATTTCGTACAAAAAGTACTAGCCCCTCACATTGGGAGCTGGTATCGGGTGCGCTGGCAGTGTTGTCGACGTGGTGGTGTTGGGCTATCATCACGCATAGTGCTATAACAAGTACGATCTTTGAAGCTTTATTCGATATCGTTCGAACAATCACGACAATCACAGCATTTCAACAATTGCTCTTGCTTTCGCTTTTGCCTTTGCTATCTCCCTGGTGTCGGTACGATTACCGCACCAGGGACCCTACACAAAGGGGCCGATAGAAGTGATAGCTCCTTCACTCCAAGCTTCTTGCGAAGTACCCCCGCGAGCTATTAGGGCACCGCTCGTAGATGTCTCAGAAAGTGCAAGATGTATTCCACCACGTCCTCGACGGAGCCTCCTGGGAGCCGTAATAATATGGCGATCGGCCCAGCTCGTCTTGGAGCAGCTCCGTCTTCTCAGCCTCCACTCCGCGGTTCAGCTATCACATTGCCTTCTCACTTGTCTATCCAGACACGGAATTCTTATCTGCGAGGAGTTGAGAATAGTATACAATGACCTTGTAGATGACGACAATTTTTCGATTGATGACAAGGTCCCTGCAACCCCCGAAGTCGTCTCAATTACCACTGCCACGGACGACCAAGACGTACCTTGCGCATTCGGCACAACCGCTACAACAAGTCCCATGGCTTCGCATGGCGAGAGATTCATGAGCAATTCACAGAGCAGGAGGCCAAAGGAAATCTCACAGGTAACGCCGGACAAGTCTTCCGACCGGACACGACGGTGCGAGACGCGAAACTATTAGCTTTGGAGGTGGGGCTTGTCAAGCTTACCAAAGCCTCGGCCTACACCGATTGAACGGCGCATCCTTAAGAGCTTCGCTCATTTTATCCAGATGTCACGCCGAAATAGCATGTAGGGCGTGTGTGGTAGGCAGGCGCTTGAGAACATAAACGTGGTGCTCGTTCATAACGTCAGGTCGGTCGAGTCCCGCAACTATTTCAAGCCGATGTTGCCCTTCTTCGAAGAAACCAATAGCGAGGTGTTTGCAATGCCCTCCCCAAGAGTTGTCTACGCTCTCGCATTGTATGTAGTCGCTGTTGGAAATGCTACTGGTGTTCTGTGAATTGACCGAGAGACCACCTGCGACTGACGAGAAGGTATTTGACAATTTGCCTCTCAGACGAAGCCGGCCTGTATCCCGAAATTTGAAACACATGATGTCTGATTTAGGTAGTCGATGTATTCCTAGATTCTTCTGTCTCGCTTGTTATCAACATCACCTTACCTCGATACGATGTAGTGTGTTGGAAGCTGGAAAAAATTGTGCCCAGTCCGTAGCTTTACTTTACTTACCCTAGACCGCGGGGCGATCTAACTATATAATAGATAAAAGGGAGAGGTTTAGCCGAACCCAGAATTATCAACATCGACTTTTCATCCAATTTTTAGGCGCCTTATTGCCCAGCGTAGGATGCGTTACTTAATTATCTATAATGCCTGATTTTGATCCAATTAATAAGATCAAATGATCTACGACCTTATTTTTCAATTATCCCCTTTTCCTTTATTATAAGATTATACTATTCGAGTTGTAGTATTGGTTGGGTTGTGGCATTTCGTCCCGCACCAACTTAGTAGTGGCGAGACAGACGTAACCATGAGACGTAGGGGTCGGAGATTGTTGAACCAGAGGCAAAATGGAACTCGAAGGGGCCCACATTATGTGGGCAGCTCAAAAGATGGGATATAAGCCTCGAATGTATTTAGCACACTTTCTTAGAATAAAGCCAGACCTAAAGGGGCTGAATAGGCCGGGTCAACAAGCAATCTACACAATACAATCCCTGCAATTTAATAGAGGTTATAATAGGACATTGTTAATTTCACTTAATACTATATAGTAGGGCCTCTAAGGGGTAAGTAATTAAAGAAGTAAAAATATAT